>OOFB01012902.1:0-12928 GCA_900323305.1 Trachyrincus murrayi | reverse complement strand
CAATTTCATGTCTTTAAATTCCCTGTGCTCGTCACACACTGAAAACACATAAATGTGCCAGGCACCAGGTACGCAGGCACACACACACACACACACACACACACACACACACACACACACAGGAAACAAGGGTTATCCTATGAGCAAATCCACAAAACAATATAACAATTGCCTTAGAAGTATAAACAAAGCAGGGGTGTTACAGTGAACATATTTGTACCAAATGGTGTGTTATAGGATTAAAAAAAGAAGTATAAAGATAACCGAAAAGGCGTTGACCATTTAATATTCTTATTTAAAACCTATATATAAAAATTAAGCAAGTAAGCTGATGAAAACTGCAATCCATCCAGTAGTCCGAGTTGCCACACTTTTGTTTTCAGTTTTATTCATTTATCTGTGAAAGAGAAACAGAGACCCCAACAGAAAATACCGGAACAGTATCCGGCCTCCAGAGGGGCTGGGATGCTCTTCCATCGCTGGAGTCAGCGCAACTCTGCGATGTCCATATTCACTATTTTGTGCGGCTCCTCCGGGCACCGTGAGCAAACAGCATCGCAATCTCCCCGGGCCTTACCGTGATGAATGATGCTCTGGTCAAGCAGCTTCTGCATGATCCTGATCGCCGTGTCTCTGTCCGAGGCCTCCTTGTGTTCCATCAGCCAATCGATGAGCTCCTTGGCGACGAAACAATTGGGGTAGGTTCTCAGGTGGTGTCGGCGGTCTTTGATCACTTTCCCCTCGTGGAGCCGCAGCCTAAGATAAGACACACGACATGTAAAAAGGGAAGAGTGATTCTTAAAAGTACACTTAATTCAAAAGATGCTCAGATTTAGGACAAACGTATGAATGCAAACTTTGGACGCTGATGTGTAATGGTCAATAATAAATGTATGGGGTAATGTAGCATAAAAGGTCCACCTGTCCACTGTCGATAATGTTTACATTTATTTTCGCACCTACATTTCTAACTACTCTTATTGTGTATATTAGACATATTTTCTGTATATATTTGTTGTGGATGTATTCTTTAGTATGTTATATTATCTCTTTTTAATGCTGACATCCTGTATTTTCTGCTGTGACACCCGCATTTCCCGTCTGGGATTAATAAAAAAATAAGCTATCTTATCAATAGCTAATCTAAATCATGAGGGAATTCATGTTTTCACGATTCAATAGTTTGTTGAAACAAAAAAAAAAAAAAAAACGGAATAGATGCCACTTTCTTTCCCACAGCGTGACCTCTTCCTGACCCAAAGAAAACAGCCCTGCTCCGCCTGAGTTCCCTGCAGATAACTAGCGGAGTGCAGCTGGGCAGCATCACTAAGGATTAGCACTGACAGCCTGCTGCGATCCTGCCTGGCCAGAGCCACACCAACAATACCCCCGCCACTAAATCCACCTTCCTCCCGAAGCAAGGCATAGAGTTTCACATTCAAACGCTTTACATGTACACTCTCAACGGTTAACTTGAGAAAATACATCGCAATTCATAGACACACATAACAGTAAGTAACATAACACCAAACAGGTGTTATGCATGCAATGCAACACGGTCTACATTTTGAAAAGAAAACATAAAAGCACTACCCCCTTCTAAAATGCAAAAAAATGTGTTACACTAGTGTGCACACTATCAGTGCAGTATGCTCAATTATACATGAGGCATCTTCCATGTGTAGCTAGGCATCAATAAAACATGTAACATCCATGCTTTTACGAAGACCCTATGATTCATTTGTTCGTTTTGAATGCCCGGATTCAATCAGTGCTTCCTTCCTGTATCAGTTCTCGCTCGGTCAGGACACTGTGTATTTACAGAACACACGGCACACTGGGATACCTCTTATCAGAGCATCGTTATCAGAGACAGTAAATAACTGGGCCACACATATCTCATGGGTTCAAGGTGTGATACAGGGCACAAACAGTGGCACAGACCCAGGAACGCCTCACCATCGCATCAAATCCATTTAGATATGATTATTGCTTTTTGGGTGATTGTGCAGTTTAGTAAGTAGGAAGAGTGTCTCTTGTTGCAGTCGAGAATGGAGGAATGTACCTGTGTGAGGCACTCAGTCTACCACTCTACAGGGGTGAAGGAAAAACCACATTAACAGGCGACTGAATGACAGCAGTATGCTTGTCCTCAGTGCCCCAATCTCTGGAGTTTTGCCCAGGAAAAGAAAACAGACAAAACAGAATCTCTTGGAAACTTGGGTCAGCCACCTCGACTGAAAGCAGTGCTCTTTGATACCAGCTTCATTCCTGCCAGCTGGCAACACACACAGACACACACACACACACACACACACACACACACACACACACACACACACACACACACACACACACACACACACACACACACACACAGCAGAAGGATAGCCTGTACTACCACGTAAGTGTAGTGCTCAATTTAATATATTTTATTAATCAAGAGTTGCAGCGTCTGCAGCTGACTGAATAAACAAAACCAAAACACATTGTGAGGGGGTTTAAGTTTATAATACAATGGCACTGCAGTGTTACGCAAGCACTTGCTGTAGTCCGGAGCTGGCAGGTGATAGTGGGAGTCACATACGTGGTATGCGAGTAGCGGTGGCGGTTTGAATGGGAAGGGCTTGTGCATAACGTATGGGCGCCTTTGTTCGACTGTATGTACAGCGTTGGGGTGGGGAACTCAATGTCGACGTTCAGCGCCTTGACTTTACATTCTAGGTCCAAATGCATGCATTTCGGGTTCAATGCCAAAGCATATGCACGGCGTCGGACGTTTCAACTGCCAAATTCTTAACTTGACACTTAAGCCTTAAGAAAAAACATGCGGGTCGTTTTCACTGTAGAAATAAATGGTTGTAGTTGTTGTTGCAAAGCCTACCTCAGCTGTTCTCCAGTGACCAGCACCTCGGCCATGCGTTCGAGCTCAGCAGCCTTCTTTTGCATCGTGTTACCGATCCCATCCATTTCTCTGTCAACACATTTACACATTAAAAGCAAGCAATCAATCGTGCGTGGTTATGCAATCGTGTTTTACGGCTGACACGTGATACGAAACCCACACGATGGCCAAAGAGCTAGTTTTCATTCTGACAGCTGGTGTTTTTCCAACACAAAATAATAAGCTGCATTGGGTGTTGTGCAGACGTCAAATGTGTAGCCACATAGTTACAGCTTACCTTTGCAGTACCATCGGAAGAAAAAAAAATCGTCTTCTTCAATATAACTTCTGAGGTGAGAGATATTACATTCCAGCCAACGAATGCACAAGTGACAGCTAAAGCAGTCTTATTTAGCAATGAACCATTTGCAGTATTCCAATGAAACCAGGCAAAAAAAAATAATGTCCCAGCACCAACTTGTGCACCCTTCTTTTGTCTATTATGGAGTAGACACAATGCTGCTAATGTTAATGCATTGTTTTAAATAGCAAGTCTACCCCGCTAACTGTTATCTCATCTCGTGTTTGTTTTTTCACACCCCACAGATGAATACATGCTTTTCACCCACAGCTCACTAATTCACATCCACAAAGCCACCGCATTGGGAGGATTCAGATGTCGTCATGGGGGAGTCAACCGGGAGGGCGGGGACATGGACCAGAGGAAAGTTGGGGCTGGTTTGACAAAAGATGTGTGCACACATACATAGTATACATATCCGGTGTTTGTTGCATTGCTATATTATGCTGCAAATATCACCAACATCACAATGCTTCTGCGAAACCCACTGCGATCGCATCGGATCCATTGGTCCATTTTGTTTCTGTGTATATAATATTTGGTCAAAAGATATCGCGGGAAACATGAAAACGAAGTACTGTGGATGTTTGATCTGTTTCCGTTCTTAAGAAAATCCCTTTAAAGTATGATATCGATGAAAAAGCAATCCAAACATTGATTCGTATGAATGTGTAACTACACGTGTCCTCGGGCATAGTTCATATTAAATAGACCACATTGCACCATCTCTCGAGCACTACTCCTAAAAGTCAGCGTACATGCTGTGGATTCAGCATTGAGCCTAAGCATAGTAGAAAATAGTAGGTTTTATTTTGAAAATAATCGACCGGAAGTTGATTCGCAGCTCCTAGCTTCGGCCTTTAAAGTTTAGCGGGAGTTTTGACACTACGAGAAGGCTGCTTTTTTATCATATTTTATTCTTAATATGTTAGTATACATTTTTATTATTGTGTAACATGGATAAATACGTGTTGGTTTTATCATTCTGTCCGCGGGTATCGGAATGTCCGGACGATTTTAAACGTAAGCCACGGCCACTACTCTTCATAATGTAATGTACTGTACCGGCTACTATCTCCAGCTTCTAGTCTGATGGTCTGTAGACGTAGTAGTATGTCTGCCGATATAACAGCGTAATC
Organism: Trachyrincus murrayi; assembly: GCA_900323305.1. NCBI lineage: Eukaryota > Metazoa > Chordata > Actinopteri > Gadiformes > Macrouridae > Trachyrincus > Trachyrincus murrayi. The sequence continues at coordinate 8,544 of OOFB01012902.1, read as the reverse complement.
AATACATTTAAGCAATGCAGTAGAGACTGCGTTGTTGTTGTGTGATATTATTTCGAAATCCAGGACGACTGGTGGTGGTTGTTGTACTTATAATGTTAGCTCGCACAGCTACTATTGGTGAGCTGCTCCCAGTCTGCACAGTGGAGCTGTCAGCATCCATATACTGGCACAGTGCTGTATGTTATGTTATGTTATGTTATTTTACTCAGCATTTGTGAAATATCATTATTTGTGTGAGGTTGTTTTGTGATCTATAATGAGTGTTGTGTTATGTTGTATGTTTGCTGTGGTATGTGCTGACTTCATCATGTTTGCCTTATATTATACTGTGCTATTGCTGTGATCCACTGCATACACTAGTTTCTGCTATTTCTATTTCGTTTACGTTTTACTCATGCGTACATTTGTATTTATTGTTTCTTGTATTTATACAATGCCTATTTTAGATAGTTTTCTTGCAGCTCTCCACATTGCATGTTACTGCTCTCATACTTGTATGATTGTGCATGTAACAGCAATTTATCTAATTTATCCCAGCTTTGGAGAAAGTTAAGCAAATATATGAGGGACTCGGGTGCATCTCCTGTGACGAATCTCGACAAGGGGTCTCCGCGTTCCCAGGTATGATGTTTCTAGGAATACTTTGACTCTTAATGCATACTCTGTTTTTCTATCAAACCTAATGTGTGAATATTTTTGTGATTTCCTGTTGTCTGCGTGTCTTTTGTATGTTATCATACCATCTCTATTTGAGTGACACCCCCCCCCTCATTTCCTCCAGCTTGTTCGCTTAGTGGCAGTCCATCAGGTCAGAGGTGGTACTTTGCTGTCCAGGCTTTCCAGGGATTTGGTCAGGTAACTGAAAATATATACAATAATATTGTCCCACAGTCACCCAGCAGGCTATAATACCCCAGAACAAATGGAGAAACCTTCCAAGTGTGTGTGTGGTAGTTAATGGTGAATTAATAGTGTTTATGTCAGTAGGAAGGACAGACTACTGGTTATTCCAACAGAAATGTCCTGGGTTCGATTCCTGACATCCCCAGATTATATGTACTTGCATCTTTTATACTTTCATTTGAATGAGTATATAAATACAAGTGTCCGCTAAATTCACAGTCGTTCATGGGTAATGCTCTCCATTGCAGTATGACAATATGCATGCACACAGTATGTAGACAGCATGCACATAATGACCAGTCTTTATCGCAAATATGTCATTATCTTCATAGGATTAGAAGTATTTTTTATTTGAAGTTAATAATAAAAGAAGATCGAAGGACACACATACATACATACGTACACACACACATACATACAGAGACTCCTCTAATTATAGTTAGATTGAGTGTTGTTAGTTGACAATTGTGACCGCCGTGCACATGTGTGTTATAGTATTGCAGCTCGGAGTGGGAGGAGGTATGGGCAAGCCGACGGAAGGGTGACAGTGAGGAGGAAAGCCCCACCGCTTTGCAGCTGTGTCTCAGCTCTCTGCAGGACCAGGAAAGAGACGGGCAGCCACAGGATGAGCAGGCTGCACTGGCAGAGTAATATCTCTCGTTTTACATAGTAGTACATTACCCGGTGTGTGTGTGTGTGTGTGTGTGTGTGTGTGTGTGTGTGTGTGTGATCACATTTTCTGATGGATGTGGATTTTGATGTCCTACCAGGCTGTTTGAGGAAGCAGCAGAAGGACTCCATCTCTTGTCAGACAAACTACCCCCACCAGGTACATAAAAAAAGTCTATAACTTTATTATCTTCTCTGCTTTACTTTGGCTGACATCTGGTGCCGTTATCTGAGAACAGCATTCGCTCCGAGCTACTCTTGGAGACTGGGTTATATAGCGCTCTGATAAGATGGCTACAATATCTGAAACATTTATGAATAGTTGTGTTTTGGCGCCACCTAATTTCAAGTGATGTGAATGTGAAAATATTTTTCATTTAAAAACTGAGTGCACTAGTTCAAGTTCAAGTTTTATTTGTCCCATTCAAAGTCATAAATGTACAACTAGCAGTGAAATGCTTACTTTGCCTGCTCCTTCGACTGTGCTTAGACAATAGATGATAAAATACACAATAATTGTAAGTATAAGAGTGAACAGGTGAAATAAAAGCACGAGTGTATATTAAATAGAGCAGAATAAAAGAAAAATACAATTAAATCACAGCATATGAAGTTTTATATATGTGTACAGATGATGCTGTGCAAAAAACAGCATTGAATGTGCAGTATGTAGCAGCGTATGGTTAAAGTGACGGGATAGAGTGATAGAGTCTGTTGTCAGAGTCTCTTGTGGGCTTTGAGCATGCTGGGGGGGGGCACATAGTCCTCTAGGCATGGACACCCCAGACGTCTGAGGTGATAAAGGCGCCGCCGTCATGCCTTTTTCCCCCCAGCGTGTTCGCGTGAACGGTCCACGTCAGGTCCTCTGTGATGTGGACACAGAGGTGCTGGAAGCTGCTCACCCGCTCCACAGTGTTTTAAAGAGAACCCAATTAAAATCCTATGAAGATTTTAGACAGCGCTCTCCACCACCATCTGTTCCCTGATACATTGAAGCTGTTCTGGTTGGTTGTTGCTTATACACACTATAGGCGGGAACGTCACACTCCTTGCAGTCGACGTCAGACACGGGCATTTGGTTTGAAATGAATGTTATTCCTTCAACCTTCATTCTACCCCTACAAAAACAAACCTGTAGGGGTAGAATTCCAAAGTGTCCCTTAACTAGTCCAGTAGTCGTTTCTGAAAATGTACCCACAATAATATTGTGCATTTGTGTGGACAAAATGACACAATAGATTTGTTTGTTTTAATAATCTGAGGCTCAGTCCTCCTCTACACATTGGGTAGTGGGGGACTGAGGTGTAGTGGCCCCGTGCTTCTGGTGGTTAAGTGACAATACAAGCAGAGTCTCTATTTAACCACAACAGCAACTTGAGGTACAAAAAGAAGATCTATGAAAACAACAAAAGTTTAGGGGAGACCAAACAACAGGCTTTATAACAATCTTCAGCTCTTCCATGCTGTGTTCGGGGCCCCAGGCCAATATTTCATATATATTAGCTTTGAAAAGCTGCCTCGTCATCCCTCTAGGAATGGTGTTTCTCTTCAAATGATAAATCCACCCTCTACTGGGCACCGTGGCAGAATTGAGGCTCAGCCATTTATCCTTTTTAGTTAAGCTTTTGAGATGTTATTTTGTTTAGACAGAACGTTGTTTTAAAAAAATATTTCAGCACACACTGTCACCATTATCTGACTCCAGGGAGTCGTTTGCCATCGCTTTAAGTCACAAGTTTGGTTCGGGACAATAATCTTCCATATGGAGGTGGTTTAATTTATTTTGTGTTGAGGTACATTTGTTCAGATGTTCAGATCAAATCAGAGTTGACAGTAACAACTAATTGCTACGTGTGTCACCAACCACTGTGAATAAATGACATCTGCTAGTGGTTTATTATCAGTAATGGCAGACCTGCTGACTGCTACCCGTATTACAGGAACTACAGCACATTCAACAATTACTTTGCAGTGTTACTCTTACCAAGAACACTGCCTGCCAGAATGACCTTCCTGCCACCCTTCATGACCTGCCCATGCTGATTAGGAGATTGATTTATTGATTTATAATTTATAATTTATCATAAATATGGTTTTTATATTAAACCTGCACTATGTCAATTTTGTACTGCAACTATTTACTCCATTAAAAAATATCTGATATTCACGAGTCAATCCATCCAGGGAATGTTTCTCTATAAATTGTTTTATTCTGGTCCACTCTGCCCCCCCCCCCCCCCCCCCTTACCATGGGAACATCTCAAAAGACAGTAACGGTCTTCTGAAAATGACATAGCTATAACTGTAGCTACAACTCCAGCCACTAGAGGCTGCTCACGGGAGGTTTAAATCTCAAGTGCAGGTTTAAATATACTCTTGTCTTGTTGTTTTTGTGGCCAGGTAAAGCCCTGGTGGACGTGCTGGTGGTCTGCAGCGCTCCTCGGTCCCCCGCCCTGAAGGACCTGCTGCCTCTGATGGGTGCCCTCAAGCACATGGGCTGCTGGCATGCTGCCAAGATCACCCTGGTGACCCGGCATGCCGATGGGTGAGCACCACGCACACACACAATACACATTCAAGTTGGGTTTTTCCGACCTTGAGTGTGCCAAGTTTTACTGTGTGACTGTAAAACTGTCCTCAAAGTAGTTTTGCATACGTTCAAAACCCTGCACATTCTGAAAAAGAAGCTGACACACAATTGCCCAAGCTACCATGTGTACTGGTCTGGAGGTGAGCCATGGCCTTGAAATCTCTGAAAATCAGACAGGACCCAGAATTTAAGGAGAAGTTTGGATGTGCTAGCTTTATGGGGCCATTATTGTAGCGGAACTATTTACAAACGTGAGTGGAGAGTTGCGTAACTGTATCTCAATCCGTGTATGCGCAATCATATTTGTAAATCTGTAAAAGCGTAAAAATCTCTAAATGCGTACTGAGATTTGTTAATGTGTACAGGAATCTGCAAATGTGTATTCAGAATCTGTGCGTAATCAGATTTGTAAATGTGTAAAACAGATCTGTTAATGTGTAGACAAATCTGTAAATGCGTACATAGATATTAATGATAAGTCGAAGCGTTTTGCTCCAAGCGGGCCTCTCAATTGGTCTTTTTACATGTGACTTTAAAAGTAGAAGAAATCAATGATTCAACCTCACGTGCAGTTGACCACTCTGTTTTCAGTTTTTGCAACACCTTAAACTCTCTTGCCCACAGTTACCGGCTCATGTGACAGAATGTTAAACTTGGAGATTGGATGTTTCATTTTTGAAGTGCACCGTGGGAGTCGTAGTTAACCTAGAAATTTCCCAGTCACAACCCAGCCCAGCAATGTCACGTTTAAAATCACTGGGTGCTACTGACGACTGTTGGTACGTAGGCTGTATAGCTACTGAGGCACACAGACAAATCTCCACACACATTTACAAATCGCCACACGCAATTGCAGATCTCTGCCACGGCAGAAGTGTAGCAAAAGTCACATGTAAAAAGACAGCCAATGAAGAGGCCCGCCTGAGTTGTAACTGATGACTGTATTTCCAGCTCTTGGAGCAAAATACTTAGACTTGTCAGCCATTAATGTCTATGTACACATTTACATATTTGTCTCCACATTTGCTGATTCATGTACACATTCACAAATCTAGCAGTGCCATCTGTTCAGGGGAAAAGGCCCATTATGTCTTTTTTTTTGTGCTTTAAGAAATGTTTGACTTTGTGTCCATCAGTCTGGCTTGTCGGAGAGGATTTATTTGGTAGATGAAAACATTTTTTATATATATAACTAATTCACACTGTTGGGAAAAAACGTCCTTCCATTTTCTGCTTCAGTAATGCAAAGTTGATTTGATTCATTGGTTGCCTTTTTATCTGTCAAGCTAATTAACACATGTAAATTATTTGAATAATTGGATAGGACATTCACTTTCACTTGAACAATACAAATCATGGGCACTCTAGAAATAACAAGAATATTTTTTAAAGTTTCCCAGCTTCCTCTGCATTTTTGCTTTTGTTTGATCAAAAGTGGATCAAATTGTAGTCTCCTAATGCAAATAGTAAGTAAGTGCTGTAGCTTACATTTAAAATGCATGTCCACAACCAGCCCTTCCTTTCAAGTCTGAGAAGTTATAGCTACTAGTGATGCGCGGTTAAGGTATTTTCTCACCCAAATCCGCATATTGCTGTAACTCCACCCGACTGCTACTCGAACCGCCGTTTGTAAACGGGAAAAAACGTACACCCGCGTCCACTTCCCAACCCGCTATTATACAATGCTGTTATTTAATTGTTAATTTGCCTAACTTGTTGCCAACCTGTTGAGGTTGTCAGTAAGGCATTTGGATGAATGAACCGAACAACGTAAAGTCAATGTTTGAATTTATAGCACAATAGGCTTTCATTAGTTAGGCAAAACGTTATTGAACAGAAAACACAAACCAGCTGAAATATTACAACGGCAAAATAGGCGAAAGTGGCATTTTCATGTGAACATAAATAACAAATAGTCATAGATAGGCATAGACCTAGGCTATAATAAAACATGTATCTTATTCTTAAATAAATGAGAATACAATGTGCATGATAATCTGAAAAAATAATAATAATTAAAGTATTAAAGGATATGCAAGAAATAAGCCTAGCTGATGGCAAGAAATTAAGAAGCTGATTTTAACTAACCCGCCCGCATATTATAAATACAGAAAAAAGGCTCGTCCCCAACCGCCTACATCCACAGTTATAGCTGGGTCACGGGGGCCAATAACTCAATCCTCTCCCTTTCGCTCCATTAGCTTTATCATCTAAACCACAGGCTAAAGTCCTGACGCGTGAATCATGTATAGAACCTAGTGTGATCCCTTCATGAATACGGTTGAAGACCTATGATGTTGTTTCCAGATGGCAGACTGTGGCGTCCTCCTTGACTGCTGCCGTTGTCGCGCCTCCTGAGCTGGACAGCTGTATTGACCACCCGGAGCAATGGAGAGGAGCTCTGCTTATCAGGGAGAAAAAGGTAAGGGAGGAGATGGAGGAATTGTAGGGGCGGTTCACTTGATGATGATTCATCATTAAGTTGAGGTGCAGGTCAAGTTGGTTTGCGCATTTGCAGTCTCGAAGGCCCACGGGCTACTGCCTACATGTTGTGAGGGCTTTGTGCTGTGTTGTGGTTCTGCTTACTGAGTAGCTGTGTGTGGGTGCTAAACAGGGTTAGATGCTTCTGAGGTTGTGTCCACATTTTACCTCGCAACCCAACCATACACCACTGCTGAAAAACGCAATGCCAGAGAGTGACCCTGCATAGAATAACCTTTCGGTGCCCCCTTGTGGCCACACGTGGTAGCGTGTGCCTCCTCCTTGTGGCCACACGTAGTAGCGTGTGCCTCCTCCTTGTCGCAGAGTGACCTCTGCTCCGCACCGAGGGCATGAAGAGCATGGTTAATGTTATGGATCTTGACTTGAGTCTCGTCTTATGTAAAGGAGTTTGAGCTGAATAGAGGGGGCTAATTTAAAATGAATACAGAGTCTAAAATGCATACTAAGGGGAATGAATGGAGGTTAGTGCTTGGTAAACCGCTCTGCCCTGGCAGGGCCACCTCTCACCTTGACAAACCCTCTGGACTAAGATAGTTTCAGGAGGGAAGAAGGCACACAAACATTTAAACGACGAGTAATTAGAATGAATATATAGTGTGCGTGCGTGGTACAAACCATGCATGTTGTGTGCACGAAAGTACTCTTTCGAAATTACAATTGAAATGATTGATTATCAGATTATCAACAAAGTTCGGAGTCTCGATAACCCGTTTGAGCTCACACACCATCCAGCGAAAAACACGTAATCATATCAACGCACTCTTGGCCTGATATGGGTCAGCTCTGTAATGACTCCGCTTTAATTGGTTCTATCAAGCTCTCACGATGAGCACAAGCAACTGTAGGGGCGAGCAAATAGAGTTTCCACTTCCCTAAACTTTGTTGACGAGTTTACCTGCTCAAGCAGAAACCCCCCCCCCCTCACAGCTTTTCGGAATTGCGTCGATATCCTGCCCCAGACTCCGAGACGACTATCCCGGGTCTAATGGCAAAAGTCTTCACGCCGTCACGCCCTTATTCTTGGGTTGAGCCCGAGGATGCTGAGGCAAGCAGACAGGCTTCTTCTCTTCTCTGCCGAGGGTGACCTTTTCACTAGACATGCGTTTAGGAAGTGACAGCCGCCCAGGCAGCCCGCCAGTCAGCTTGAGCTTCACAGTGGGAGAACGCCGGAACAAAGACGAATTCCCCCAACGCCGAATGCAAAAAGCTGTCCCGAGAATAAACCTCTCCCACACTACGCCTGTCCTGCATAACAAGTAATGGTGGCACGGTGGCTCAGTCGTACTCTTGTGTGGCAGCCCGCTGCTCCTAGCATCGGATGGGTTAAATGCAGAGAATGAATTCCCCCATGGGGATTCATGAAGTGTGTGTGTCTCTCTCTCTCTCTCTCTCTCTCTCTCTCTCTCTCTCTCTCTCTCTCTCTCTCTCTCTCTCTCTCTCTCTCTCTCTCTCTCTCTCTCTCAGTGTGCCTCGGAGCTGAGGTTCGAGGGCTTCTCCCTTCGTACTGCAGAGGGTGAAGGCCCCCCCGCCGGTCTGCCCAGGGGCTCCTACGGCCCTCCTGGCCACCGCCTGCAACCTGAGGTGAGTCTAAACAAGACACTTCAGCCCCATGCAGCCAGGGGCTCAAGCTGGCCTCCGAAGCGCAGTGTAGCAGAATTTTACAGAAGGGATTGTGTGTTTTTGGGCAATTCCCATTTAGCATTTTCATGCATGTATACTTTTGATATGATATTCACTTTGTTTTTACTTGGCAGTTCTGATTAGAAAAAGAAAATTGTCAAGTGTTCACAATACTCTGAAGACATTGCCTTCCGACCTTTTGACATGCACATAATTATACTACTAATAATTAGTATGTACACTGTTAGACACTGGGGGGG
>OOFB01012896.1:10858-55685 GCA_900323305.1 Trachyrincus murrayi | reverse complement strand
GACATCGTCCTCTCAGTAACGCTATCTTCAGTTTGAATGGCCTGTTACATGATGCCCTCTGCCCCTCTTAACTACACAGGAAGACTAAGACATTAAGACACTCTGAACTACACGGGAAGACTAAGACATTAAGACACTCTGAACTACACGTGAAGACTAAGACATTAAGACACTCTGAACTACACGGGAAGACTAAGACATTAAGACACTCTGAACTACACGTGAAGACTAAGACATTAAGACACTCTGAACTACACGGGAAGACTAAGACATTAAGACACTCTGAACTACATGGGAAGACTAAGACATTAAGACACTCTGAACTACACGGGAAGACTAAGGCATTAAGACACTCTGGACTACACGGGAAGACTAAGACATTAAGACACTCTGAACTGCACGGGAAGACTAAGACATTAAGACACAGCAATGGCCGTTGATAGATTTAGGTCTGTGTTGCCATAGAAAATAAGATGAGGAATTGCAAACAGCTTGCTTGCAGGTAGCCCTAAGTATCTACAGTGATAACAAGGACTGAGGACATGATGAAGGCTAAGCAGGGCTTTAAGGACAATGTGTTTATTTTCAGTGTGTGGTTTCATAGATTGAAATGTGGCAAAGCAAATATGTTTGTCAAAAAAATTCTAATAAAATAAATACAAATAAATTGCTTGCAAAGGGGGGAAGCTAATGAAAACTGTCTTCCAAGCTGTATTACACAAAAGGTCTTGAAACTGTAACTTAATTCATCTGTGGCATCAGTGCCAGGAAACATTGTTCATCCCTGCTGACTTGTGGTGTCAATGACACATTTGGAGGTGTTTTTTACAGTTAGTGAAGTGGAGAAGACCTTTTGAACAACATTTAAATTACTTCAATTAGCTACACCAATTAGCTTGTGTGCGCGCGCGTGTGTGTGTGTGTGTGTGTGCGTGCGTGCGTGTGTGTGGCCCAATTTTCGCTATGACTTCCTGTAAGCGAAAAAACGAAAGTGAAACCTCGTGCTGTTTCAAAATCAGGCAAAGGGAACGCTAGACTCACTGATCGAGCTCGAAAGTTCACATCTTGCTTTTGAAACAATGTACACTTTAGCTCTGTTGAGACAGGCACCTTATTACCTGTTGGCCTGTTTTAGATCTATGTGTACTTCCTGCTACAATCAGTTATGTCGTTATCCCATACTATTCGCCTTGACTTCGATTGGCCTTCTGCCGTTTTTATGGCAGCGCCTGCGACTCAAACTAAGAGGTCCTCCAGAGAACCCAGAGGAGCCCAAAGTTGATAATGATGATGATGATGATGTCGACGACGACGAAGAGGGATCCATTGGACGTCCCTACATGGTTGAACCCACTGATCTTTTGTATTGCGAATACGACTCAACCTGGGAAACATCAAGCGACTCCCATCGCGTCCGTCCTCGACCGAGAGAGTCGACCTGTCGAGTTTCTGACGTGAGTAGCTATTTTTGCATGGACAGCAGTCTTGCATTGTTGTGAAGTTCTTCGTGACTGACTTTTTAGATACATAAATATTTCATCCAACAATAACATTGCAGCTATTTCCCCCCCCCCCCTGTAGTACAAATTCAGTCGATTCGAAAATGCAGCAAGGGACATGTATAACTACAGGCACGACTACCCCGTGAGTAGCCTTTTTGATTAATAGGGCCTAAAAACAAGCAAAACAAAATCAAAACATAGTCTACTTTTTATTTAGACTTTTTAATGTCTTATACTCTTGCAGCTCTCCAGGTTCCAGAACAGCAGGTCCCAGAACAGCGAAGTAAGTCGTTTATTCATAGTCATTTAAATGTGTCATTTTAAAGGCGTAAGTTATTGAAATGTTTGAGCTTAACACTGCCATCTATCGGCGTGGCGATAGATGGCAGTGTCGCTCCTGTTTGACCCGCTCCTCTTTTAAAAGGTGCTATTGATTAAAAAAAAATGTATGTAGACGAATCATTTTAAAAAAATCCCCAGAGCTTTTAGAAAGGTGCGGAATCACTTTTTCTAAAAAAAAATATATATTATGATTGCGAATTAATCATTTTTAAATTGATGACGGGTCCGAAATTAATGTTTTGTTGCATCTCTGTGTAAGATCGCTGACGTTTGGTTCACGCTTCTAACAAGGCTTGTGAGCCAATAGTATTGGCTTACAAAAATGTAACAGTATTAGTAATGCTATTAGTAATAGTAGCCAATAGTGTTGTGGTATCGCTGTCGTCAGCGACCAAGAGTCTTAGTAGTTGCCAGTTAGTGTGGAAAAAAACGGGAAAATGGCTGAGTTTGACGGTAAGCGCCCGGCTTCATTCCGGTACCAATCCCAAGTGCTCAGCGACAAACGTAGGAGCAAGACCAGGGTGAATATTGGTTCACCTTTTGCTCTAACACAAAAGATTCATCGCTTGACTTGACTGAGTCTGCCTGAGTCTCACTCCACTCGACCATGAAACATGCAGGTTGTGCAACGAACTGGCAACCACTGGAATGGAAAGGAAGGGGAGAGTGCGACATCTAGTGGCCGAATGTTGTCAATGTTATACACGTTATCAATAGCACCTTTAAATTGCTTTCTGTAAAACAAAGTAAGCTCTCTGACCCATCAGCACTATGTAAGTTCACATCTTCGAAACAAGACTTTGACAAACACCATATTCATTTTTGCCTATCGATTTGTTTATTTCTTCATTTCTCGATGACTTATTGCACCTTTAATTGTGAGAATATCACAAATTTCCACTTTTATTTAGCAGGGGAACGACATGCCTAATTTAAATTTTTACCTCGGAAAAATGCCATCTATTCCTGACGGTAAGCCCCACCGCAGCTCAAATCCATGACAATGATAATCGTCAATATTAAACAGAACTTAAGTCTAGAATCTAGCCAGCAGTTAACAATATTGCATATTTTTTCAAAAGGTGTCTACATACATGGGTTTCACAAAGACTGGTGGGGGGACTATTACAAACTGGAGCAAGTGCATACTTTCATCCAATGGTAAGCCAATAATGAAGAGGTCCATATTTACATGTCACTGACAATATAACATTGATGCATTTATATAACACAAATAAAGAAATCAGATGAGAATTTGTTCCAAATGCATTGTCACTGAGATCTGATTGCCTGCTATATTTGATTCAACTTCATTCAACTATGATTTGCTGGGGGCCTTATAACTTGGGGTGGCACACTGGTTAGCAGTAGAACTACAGCCAGAAGGTCCCAGGATCGAACCTGATAGGGTTATTTTTTATGTAGAGTTGCAATCTTAAACAGTAATTTGAGCCCATGAAAATAACCCCCCCCCCCCTAAAGGCTTTTCCCACTGCAAGAGACCGGAATGAACCATCAAGCCTACGAACTGACCAAACAGGAGATTGAGGTGATAAAACTATCAACAGCAACCTGGAAAATAATATGGAAAAAAAGATTCCTGGCCCACATTTTCAAACTAACAAGATTCTGTACCTACAGGCTTTCTGTAACGACGACACAGCTAAACTCAATCTGCAAGAGTCCTACAGACTCATGTTGGACTTCTACGGAATCGAGCTTTCTAACCCGGAAACTGGAGAGGTCCGGAGAGCAGAAAACTGGCAGGATAGATTCCAAAATCTTAACTGGTACATAACGTCCCCTTTATACATCCTTAACAGCTAAAAAAATATATATATACTTCAGTGTTTAATATACCATTGTGATTCTTGGGTTTGCAGCAACTGAAACAAAATCCCATGTATCAAAACCGCAATGTCCACAAGATGCCTACCACTACCTTCATGACTTCACGTATCTAAAACAATTGTAAGTCGCTTAAATGGTGAATAGTAATACGTCTTTATCCCTTCATCCAACTACAGTAAAACGCACAACAACCTGCGAATCACTCGCATCCTGAAGTGTCTGGGGACGCTGGGGTTCAGCCACTACCAGGCCCCACTGGTTCACTTCTTCCTGGAGGAAACCCTGGTGCACGGAAATCTCGCCAAGGTCAAAGAGAGCGCGCTCAACTACTTCCTGTTCGCCGTGCTCGACAAGGGGCAGCGCAGGGAGCTGGTCCGCTTCGCCTACTTGAACTACGAGCCTAAAGAGGAGTTCGTTTGGTGCCCGAAGAAGATACAGAAGAGGTTTTCTTCCCAGAAGAAAGCCACGTCAGGCCTTTCCAACCCTGCAGACCCTTCACCAGAGGAACTGCCTGAAGTGTGAAAATAGCAGCTAAATGACTAACTGAAAATTGACATTATCATATAATTCTACATTATGCTAAAGTTAATGTATGTAGTTTTCAGTAATGCTCATTCACACCCTCAACCTCTGCATGCTAAATGTTAGCTAATATATCATCTTAAATTCTCTCTATATATATATATAAAAGATTATAGCATTATCGTTGCTGAATCTTTAGTGTGTATGCCGAATGCATGGACCTTTTGGTTGTTGACTCTTTAATAGTGTTGTTTACTAATGTGAGTTGAAATTTAATTGGGAAACATTGTGATGTTCAGAAAAAAATGTATTTTATAACCAGCATCAGATGAAGTGCAATCAGTTCATCCTTAGTTTATCATTTTCCCAAGCTGTCCTCTCTATTTTAGATCTACAACCGATTCACACCTCTGCTTTGAATGGCAATTTTATGTTAATCAACCTAGTTTAGCTTTGAATTCCTGCCAAAAACATGTTTATATGCAAGAAAAATAAACATTACATTTCCCATTTTGAGAGCCAAGACCACCAAGGCCTTGAGGTGTTTACACAACTCATACTCCACCTTTATTTTGTCTTTTTCTTACTTGAAAGCAGTCCTCTCCACGACTATCTGCAATTGCCATGAGGGTAAATTAATCTTCTGTTGCTCTCCTAATTATGCATGATGTTCAGCCCTCAGGCTAAAACAAACCTTGGGTTGGCTCTTGGCTGGCACAAGGCCGAGTAGGGAATAGCAAAGGACGAAGAAAAGTAGTCAAAGGTTTAATTGGTGGATTTGAGTTTCAACAAAATCAACACGTCGGAATAACCGTCAATTACCTATCTTGTCGATAGAGCCATATTAAAGACTGCTGAAACGTACACATACAGTCCTACAGGTCAAAGCAGTGTCTTTAACATTATCCTTCCGAGATATATGGCTTACATTTTCTCTACTTAGAAAAAGTATGGTTAAAAACATCAGTATATATATATACAAACACGTTCGTATTTACAAAAAAAAACTTGACGGTGAGTGGAAATCTGTTACTTTGCGTGTGGCTCTGTAAAAAGAGCACAGGCGGGCTTAATCACACGAGTATGATTTGTACACAATCAAACATAACCTGTCCACAGTGTGGCCATTCATTGATAAATGGCAATACAAGTAATGCCAGACCTTCAGTCTACAGCAGGAGCATAATGTACTGTAGAGAGCCACTTAAATACTGTTCATCATATTTACAGAGGTTACTCCTGCCTGTTGTTCTCATAACAGTATTACATGGTCCGGGAAGGAGATGACTAGGAAGAGTTCTTGTTGTTCTCCACGTCTGTGTGTCTTTCACTCTCCCTGGAGATGTGTTGTTTAGCCTCCTTCTTCTCCTCTCTTTTGTCTTTGCTCCTGCTCCTCTCCCGGCGGTCGCGATCGCGGTCTCGGTCCCGATCCCGATCCCTAGCCCGGTCTTTCCCGCGATCACGATCGCGGTCGCGGTCTCTGCTGCGTGACCTCTCGCGTCTCCTGTCGCGGTCTCTGTCGCGCTCGCGATCTCGGTCGCGTTCGCGGTCTCGGTCTCTGTCGCGAATCCTTGTTCTGTCTCTATCGTGGTCTCTCCTGTCCCCGTCCCTCCTCTCGCTGTCTCTCCGCTCCCCTTCCTTCCGCTCCCCTTCCCTCCTCTCTCCTTCCTTCCTCTCTCCATCCCTCCTCTCTCCCTCCCTCCTCTCTCCTTCCTTCCTCTCTCCTTCCTTCCTCTCTCCCTCCCTCCTTTCTCCTTCCCTCCTCTCCCCTTCCCTCCTCTCCCCTTCCCTCCTCTCTCCTTCTTTCCTCTCTCCCTCCTTCCTCTCTCCCTCCCGCCTCTCTCCCTCCCGCCTCTCGCCTTCCTTCCTCTCTCCCTCCCGTCTCTCTCCCTCTCGTCTCTCTCCCTCCCGTCTCTCTCCCTCCCGCCTCTCTCCCTCCCGCCTCTCGCCTTCCCTCCTCTCCTGCCTCTCCCCCTCCCGCCTCTCTCCTTCTCGCCTCTCGCCTTCCCTCCTCTCTCCTTCCCGCCTCTCCCCTTCCCTCCTGTCTCCTTCCTTCCTCTCGCCATCCCTCCTCTCTGGGTCCCTCTCCCTGCCTCTATCCCTCTCTCTGTCCCGGTCTCTCTCCCGTTCGCGCCTCTTGTCTACCTCGGGGTCTCTGTGTCGCTCTACCTCTGGGCCCCTGCTGTGTTCCCTGCTGCGCTCCCGGCTTCGTGCCCCGTCTCTCTCCCGGTCCCTCTCTCTGCTTCTGTCCCACTCCCGCTCTCTGCTCCAGCGCTTGCCCTGGGCCCTGTCCCAGGAGGGCCTGCCCGCTTGCGGGGGGCCTTCCCGATCTCTCTCCCTGCGGCGGTCCTCTGCCATCTCCCTCTGCCTCTCCTCGGGGAGATGCGCCTGTCCAGCAGGTGGTTCTCGGTGGCCTCCTTCAAAGCGGCTCAGGCGCTCTAGCCCGCGAGGCTCTGAGTCCTCGCGGTGGGAGCTGCTCCTTCTCCTCATATCGGGGGAGTGGTGGCGCCAGTGCTCGTCCCTGTGAAGGTCTGGACTCTGGCCCCCCATACGGCCTGGCGGAGCTATTGGGCCCTCGGACGGGGTCGGCAGGAGCGGCCCGCTGTGACGCGGGGGTCTAATCTCATCCGCGAGTCTTTCAAGGCGGTACCGCTCGGTGAGGAAATGATGAGGTGGGTGTCCCCTGTTCTCTGGAGGAGGTGGGCCTCGGTGGTCCTCAAAGGATCCCCGGTGGTGGGGTGGAGAGTGAGCTCGGGGGTCTCTGTACTGGCTATGTTGATGGAAGGACTGGCTGCTCTCCTCTGGCGGGCCTCGTCGGTCTGGATACGGATCTGGCAGAGGGCCCCTGAAAGAAGGACCTTGAGAGGGAGGTGGTGCTTGATTGTCTTTATACATGTGCAGGGGATTGGGATGTTGGTCCATGGCCTGCTTGAAGGCATTCACGCCGTCTTTGTTATACTGATCAACGGGGCCTCGTGGAGGCTCTGCCATAGGGGGTTGGGTCACATGGTCGCGATATGGAGCGGGTGGTGGTGCCCTGGGTCCGGGAAAGTGGGGTTGTTGTGGCGGGAGTCTGTTGTCAAAATGACCGAGGGGGGGGCCTGTAAAGGGTGGAGGAGGACCTCTGGAACCATGGAAATTGAACGGTGGTGGAGGTCCAGAGAATCGTGGTGGAGCCAAGTTGTTTTGTCCGTCAAAAGCAGAGGGCGGTGGAAGACCTTGCGGGGGCCCTTGCGGTCTTATGTGCTGGGGTGGCATAGAGTGGTCAAACATCTGAGGAGGAGGAAGAGGTCCTCTCTGGCCCATGGGCTGGAAGGGCAGGGATGGTCCTCTGGGTGGCATTATATTCTGGGGAAGAGGCCCAGGAGGTGGCTGCTGCTGCTGCTGCTGCTGCTGCTGCGGCCCACGCCACTGGTTCTGGTTCTGATAGGGGGGATAGCTACCGGGAGGCGGGCCGTACTGCTGACCACCATCGCCTTGCATCGGGGGGGGAGGGCCATGCATAGGAGGACGCACCTGGATGTGTGGAGGGTGTCCCTGGATGGGTTGAGGGTGTCCCTGCATGGGTGGATGGTGTCCCTGCATGGGTGGAGGGTGTCCCTGCATGGGTGGAGGGTGTCCCTGCATGGGTGGGGGGCCTGATAGCCGAGGCAGTATGGCCGGAGGGACAGAAATGGGTGGTGGATGATTCATCGGGGGTGGTCCCTGCATTGGAGGAAGCCCCATCTGAGGTGGAGGGAAGCTGGCCGGCTGGGGAAGGTCAGCTGGACTTCTGTACTTATTCGAGTTGAAGCCTGAAGGAGGCATATGCGGCATGTGGGAGGAATGGTCTCCCATTGCAATGCTCTGAGTAAGCACTGGGATTGTGGACGTCATTGTGTCTTCAGAGTCGTCATAATAGTCTGTATCTTCTTCATACTTTGAGTCCTCGCTAGCTTTGAGAATACGGTCAGAATTAGGCCAGATGCTGAACTTTTCCTCCTCGGTTTCAGCCATGAATGGCTCAGCTTCCTCCTCCTCTTCTTCTTCTTCTTCTTCTTGCTCCTCTATGAAGGTTGGCTTTACTTCAGGATCCTCCTGCTCACCCAACAGGGGAATTGAAATCTCTTCCATGTCCGACTCCATGAATGGGAGAACCTCCTCCTTCTTCTCCTGCTGAGGAAGTGGTTGCTCAGCTTCTTCTGAATGTTCAGAGACTTGAACTTTGTCAACTTTGGGCAATTCAGGTTCTTGAGCATCTGGCTGTGAGGGTGGAGGCGTCTCTGCCGGCTGAGAAGACACCTGCTCATCCTCCTTCTCTTCCTCCTGCTGCTCCTCTTGGCTTGGCTGTCTCTTGCTGGCTAGAGCCTGACGAGGGTCCCGTCTCTGGTTGATTAAAGGAGCGACAGAGGAAGACTTCACAAGCTCTTCAACCTTTTTGCCCAGCTGTAAAAGCTGACTATTTGCAAGGAGAGACTTGGTTAACAGTGCATCTGGAAGGGAGAATGGCGCGGATATCACTGCGTCTGTCTGGTCTTTCGGTGGGTCAGTTGTTCCTGCAGCTTTAGCCGGACCTGGGACTACGGGTTTGACCTCTTCGAAGATGGAGTCATCCTCTGGGTCATACGCCACGTCGTCCGCCTCACCAGCCACGGCCTCAACATGCTTAGGGACTACAGGTTCTTTGATGGCGTGAACAGGTTTCAGAGGTGCGCTGTAACCCTTGCCGGGGTCGTATTCTTCCTCGGGGTCATACGGCCGGTCGTCCTCATCCTCGTCCTCCTGGCTCTCTTTGGAGATCTGTCCAAACTGCTGGACAATGCGATCCAGTGAAGTAGCCGGGGGAACTGAGGCCTCCCCACCGGGATGGGAAGGAGAGTTGGAGGCCTCCGAGTCATGCTTCTTCTTCCCAAACAGAGTGTTAAGGATGGTCTGGAGAGGGGTGGCGCTGGCAGCCGAGGAAGCAGCGGAGCCCGCCGAAGAAGGAGAGTCTGTTCCGGTGGGAGCGGCCGCGGTGGCCGGTGCCTTGACCGAGGACAGGAAGGAGAAGATGGAGGAGACACCAGAGGTTCCAGAGGTGCTAAGGGGTGGAGGTGAGCCCGGAGGAGTGGTGCTGAAGGGAATCTCCAAGCTGGATCGTAGCACCTTCTCAGCTTTGATAGAGGCCAGTGGCTTTGGGAGGCCCGTGTCGTCCACGTCTTTGACTTGGATCTTCAATCGTTTCTCCTCGCTTTCTACTGGGGCTCCGGCCCGCTTCCTGTCCTTCTGGCAGATCAGCAGCCCCAGGAGCAGGTTGGGTCGGGCTGGTTCAAGTCCTGCAACATAGACACAAAGACAAACATCTTAGAAAAATCTGGGGTAGATCGATTTTAGACAGCTCCCGGCTAATTCATGACCAATCAGGGCATCTCTTCCCTGATTGGTTCGGGGAATCCATCTTGCCTGTCAATGACAGATGCAACACTTCTAAATGGCAGAGAAACGTAGGCGGGGTCTCTCTCTCTCTCTCTTTCTCGCTCGCTCTTTACAACTCTCGAATCTTGCCTACAGCAGCTTTACAACCTGGACGTCTCTTCACAAGAGTTGTATCCAGGTTTTAATAAACGTTACAGTGCATGGGTATATGTTGGGTTCTCTCCCCGGCCGCGTGAACGCTTACCCGGGCCGTCGAAGGGCAGCAGCTTGGAGGGCAGTGGGTCCTTGGCGCTCAGCGGGATCAGATAGAGGTCTTTGATGCGCCGGTTGTTGTTGGCGACCACGCCAAAGCGTTTCCTGCTGCTGAAGTAGGCGTAGAGGGACACGTACGCCGCCTCCTCCTCCTCCGTGGCAGGGTGGAACCGGATCAGACACAGCTCCTGGAGGAGGAGGAGGGCGAGAGGAAGGAAGGAAAGAAGGAGAGACCCAAAGAAAGAACCACAGAAAGAAAGAAAGGCAATGCAAGAGGAGAAAAGGAAGAAGAAAGAAAGAATGAAAGCCGGAAAGGAGCAGGAAACAGAGAATGAAAAGAAGAAAGAAAGAGCGAGAGAAAGGAAGATTAAAGAAGAGGTGTACTGTTTAGTAATAAGGCGTTGGAGGACTTAACGGAGTCTTTCAGACGGGGCTTTGTGAAACCAACCTTGGACAGGGAGGTCTTGAGCTTCCCCACATAATCCCACACCGTGCTGGGAGAGATACGTCCACCCACGTGGATGGTGTCTGGCAGGTCCTGCACAAGGTGAACAATATTGATGCCGATTAGATTAGATGACATACAGATGTGATTTCAAACATAGAAGACGGTGAGTGACAGGGACATTATTAGAGGGTGTCTACATAACACCGACCTCCTTCAGATATTCAAAGGACCCCGACACTAGGAAGGCCTTCGTGGCGAACTTTGCCACCGACTGCATGTTAATGAACCCCTTCCAAATCTTCTCCTGACCGTGGAGGAATATGGCCGTCTCTCCCTCCATGGGAGGATCGGTGGTACTGCAGAACCAAAAACAAAGCATTCTTTTAGACGTTTGCAGCTGCAGGGGCAAAAGCGTCATCCACAACACATCGGTGTAATAGAACCACCAACCATCGCAGCATAATAATCCCTGACAATTGAAAAAAAATAACTGAGACATTGCACCTGGATTTTGCTGGTTTGGATGGAGTCACTGAAGGTGGGGGGGCTGGAGGCATGGGCAGTGGCCCCTTGGGTGCAGACTCCACTGGGGCGATGACCGGTGCGGTGGGGGGCTCTGATGATGAGAGGGGCATCACTGGCGGTGTTTCGGGGGTGGCGTGGGTGACCGTCACGCTGGACGCATGCCTGGCCATGCGGGGGTCTCTGCGGGTGATGCTCACAGAGGATACGGTCGGCATGGCGATGGGGGCGGGGGTCAGGACCGGTTGTACCAGACCACCGAAGTCATCCTGATAGAGCTGAGGCTGGGCCTGTGGCTCGGGGTGCATAGGGGCGTCCATGCTGGGCTGATACACGGGTGGAATCTGGTGGTAGGACAGGGTGTCTGGGTGTTGATAGGCCTGGGCCACCGGAGGGGGGTAGGTTGCAGGCATGTGTGGCTGGTAGGCGGGAGGCGGGGCATCCCTGGACGAACGCAGCTCCTGTCTGGGTGGCTTGGCCTCTGGTTTCTTGGTAAGCTTGGCTTTCTTGGCAGCCGGCTCATCCTCAGACTTCTGGCCTGGAGGTGCAGAACGAGGAAGTGATAAAACAAGATAAAAACTTTATTCACAATTGGGACGAGGCTGTTGGTTGCAGTCGACTGTGCAGATTACTCCTCTTTTTTTTCCATTGTAAAATTTGTACACCTCTGTCCTATTGTCATGGTAATTTGTTTTTAAAAGGTTTTAAGTTTCTGTTTCATTACGACTGTTCACCTGTGCAGACTTTACAGTTGAGGTCGAAGATGTGAGTCTTGTGTTCGGCGGTGGTGTCTTTCAGCATGTTGCTGAAGATGTCTGGCACGCTGCCACCTCCGGCTCCCTCCGCAGCCGAGCCCTGAGCTGACGGAGTGGAGCTCGACTCCTCTTGATCCTGAGGACATGTAGAACACAGCTCAGGTCACCGCCTTCAATAACCGTGTAGTAGACCAACACATAGCTACAAAATGTGTGGAAGCAAAGGGCACTACGGACACTAATCAATGCATGGATAGTGTGCGTGTCGTGTCCTTCGGAGTAAGTAGACACGAGTCGTAGAAAAGCAAGACAGAGCTTAAGCATAAGACGTTAGTTTGCTCACACGAGCACACGCCACAAAAAGGGAAATGTGATCGTGAGAGGAAGAGAAGAACATGCCCACCACTTACTGCAGTGGAAGCCATGCGAGAAGGTGGCAAGGCAGCAGTCATACATACATCTGCATCTGACGTCGGTGGAGCGTCCTCCACATCCACGCTATGGGAGCCTGACTCCCGCCTGTGGCCTGATTTAGAGTACCCTGAGTGGGATCGGCCACTGGAGGTCTGGGCCTTAAGGGGAAGGGACAAGTGGGATTATGATTCCTGAATGCATTCATCTAACACATCAATAATTGATCAATGGGCATGACAAATAAAATGTGTTTACCTAAAATCAAACCTACCCAAAGTAGACAAAATTTACCTATATTGCACTATATATACACTCAATAATGAGATTGTGTTGCATATATGTCGAGCTACATAGTTAGAAATGTCAGAGCCTCGCGTGTACACAATTCAAACTGTTGCTGCGTACCAACAACCCCACTTACCTCAGGGTCAGGCTTCCTCCACTCAGAAATCTCTTTGGAGAGCAGCTCCTCGGCACTCAGTCTGACCAGCCTGAAGGGACTAACATCCCCCCACACCACCCTGTAGAACAGGCCCTGCCACAAGCACCACGAGCAACATATTAATACCTCTCACGCCGTCGACTCTAGACACGACTCACAACAGTGTCAAAACGATGCGATCCACTCAATGACACGATGAGATAAAGAACGTATGATATTTGGTCGGCACGCTCACTTTGTTTTTGGGGTCCTTCAGGTTGAACATGAGGGAGCGGTACTTGTTCTTGTACTTGCTGTCCGTGTTCAGGCACAGGTTGAACATCTCCTTCTCGATGGCCACTGCCATTCTTCCCACCTCGCTCTCTGTCATCTTCAGGTCGTCACTGTCGCTCACTCTGGCCACGCAGAACACACACACAGCACAACCGTTAGTGAATGCATTGTTGAGTCCAGCAACAGAGGGAGTTCTTCTAAATTTGATTTTTGATTTATCGTTCCATTTCTTAAGTAAAAGTACCAAACGTCTGCGGCTAGTTTTTTGGACAAAAAGGTCGTTCAACGAGACACTAGCATTTAGACAACGGTCTCATGGTATTATCTCTTGCGTGTTCACATTTGCAAGAATACTCACCTCTTGTAGAGAATGTCAGTGAGGGAGCGGCGGATGTTCTGCCTCATCTGGTTGTTGGGTGGAGGTGCCGGGGACCCGGAGGGCGCCGGGGAGGCCGTCGGCTGGGAAGGCCTGGAAGAGGAGTGGTTGGACGGGGCAGAGGAGGCCTGCGACGACGGCGCTCTGGAGGAGGAGGACGACGACGAAGAGGAGTGGCTGTTGGACAGGGGGTCCTTCTGCGGGGGCTGCTTCTTGGGGATGGTGAAGTTGGACTTGGTGACTCTCAGCGCTCCGGTGATGTGGACGGGGCCGGCGGGGAACGAGGAAGGGGTCAGAGCGGAAGACGCGCCTGGTTTCTTGGACTTTGGGGTGGGTTTGGCCGACGCGGCCTGCTTCCTGGTGGTCCGTGAGCTGGCCTGAGGGGAAGGCTTTCGGCCTTTTGCCTTCGCTGGTTTGGCGGCCGGAGACTTCCTGTTTTTGACCGGTGTTGTGGAGGAGGGCTTCTCGGCGGGAACCGGCTCCTTCTCACTCTGCTTCTCCTCTTTGGGGGGCGCTGTGGAAATAACAAAAGAATATCAACCGTTAAAAATACATACTCACACTAATATGAGAATTATAAAACACTGTTCAATACTATGACGCAAACTGTATGAGTATAGTAACGTTGTATGGTGGAGATCCAAGAAAATTAAGGTATGTTCAGAGTTCAAGTATGGATGGCGACTATATACAGGTTAAAGCATAATATATATAAGGTAATATACCGGGTGGCAATCTTAAACATGTATACAAACACAAATAACTGCAGATGAGACCATTGGCTTAGTTAATGGGATTCAGTGAATGTAGACACATCTACACAACTCTCTCCTGTAAACACACACACCCTTAAAAACATTCAACAGGAGGTTCACAGCTGGGAAGTAGTTTTATTTACAGTAACTGTCTTGCTTGTTCGACGATTAGTGACATTTGTCCAGCTTCCCAGTTAAAATGTAAAATTAAACAGGAATTACTATTTTATAATTATTTCTAGAATTATAATAGCAAATACATGCATTAGATATGATTATAGTATGTGACTCAATTTTGAAAGCCAAAACATCAAAGAGTTCTACAATAATGAAACTCTTTAGAAGACTTCTCTTCCAGTTCCACCCTCTATGCTATGGTGTTGACAGACTTCATCATTGTTCAATGCAGCAGAAAGCAACAGATTGTCATTTCAGAATGTGTCAAACATCCCTAGTTCATTAATTAGCAGTAATAAAACTTGTCATTTGTCAACACATACTACATAACCATAAACGGATCTTACGGGTTTTACACCAACACTCAACACCAATGCTAATCTACCTCTGCTGTAATACTTTTGCCATAACAAGAGTGAAACCTGACTTCCATTTTGAACCCATCCATGTGCATACAAGGCAGTTATATAATGGTCGATAAATCGGTTGACTCAAACAATATCACCACAAAATATATATATGACCAGATATGACCAATTGTATGTCAACATACAACTTTGTTTCTTTACTAAAATGTGCCCTCTTGCCAAAGTGTCATTCCACATGTACCCAATAGGTTTGCAGCTCCACATCTATAATTAGTAAAACATTATAGATCTATAATCTATAATTAGTAAAAATGTTAGATGTATAGATAAAAAAAAAAAACACTGATGGGTTAAGTATCAAGTTCTCCTAAACCTGAGCTAATCAACAAGTAAAATATAACAATCATAGCTATATTAAACCAGAATCAATTTTATAGAGCAACATTGCATAACAAACTGCCAAACAGATGTCTTTCCAGGGCCCTTTGAAGTCAATTATCTAATCATCAGTATGCAGGTAAATTTAGCCTCAGAGAAAATAGGTGCTGTGTATTGTATCACTGTATATATGGAATAGTGAGGATACGGCCCGAATTTTCCATCTGGGCTAACTAATAAAGTACAATCTTAAGACAAACTGCCGTTGTGGTGCATCAGACCGTGGCTTAGAAACAACACCTCACTGAGCCCTTATAGAAGACGACACAACTGGGCAATTAAAAAAAATAAGTACAAAAACCCATCAGATGTGAAGCCACTATCATCAGGTGTGAGGTGTGTGAAAAGGTCCTCTTCTGCTCTTCTCTGCAGGGTGTGGACTGCTCTTGTCTTCTGGGGTTAGGGTCCAAAGGTCCATCTTGTGCTGCCGTCGGTCTGAGCTCCTGCTGCAGCGACTCCAACTAGTCTGGTCTGCGGCAAAAGCAGATCTTCCCCCACCTCTTGGTAGGCTGGGAGTGCAGGTCTCCGTGGCAACCATCTTCAGGGGTGTGTGTGTGTGTGTGTGAGAGAGAATGTGTATGGATCAGCGACCGATGCTCGTTTAAAAAAAAAAAAGAGAAAAAAGTGGTGCTCAGGGCAACCCCACAGCAAGCCAAGACCCCGATCACATCAATCAATCGAGGCATCCGAAAATCTGTCATAGTCACCTTTTATTTTAAAGCCAGTTTGCCATCAGTGGTGATGAATCACAATCAATCAATATAGAATATCTTTTAGAAGTGCTTAGCAGCGTGCCACCCAGAAGCGTAAGGGTACAACACAGGGGTGTGCTGGACAGCTTTACGCCCAGTGTCAAAAGCTTTGGTAGTTTTATAGAACTTGCTCCCTTAAACTCTGAGAAGAAATGCCACAGAGACCTACCTGCTGTAGAGATGCAAGGACCCTGAACGGCACTGACTGCACAGCTGATGAAATCAGGATGCAGACGCGCACAGGTGAAAAGAAACGGGTGATTTCATTTCACCAACACACACAGACACACTCACATCCCATTGACATTTCACAGGAAGGCACTACGGGCAGCTTAGAGGAAGTGAGACTCGGTGCTCGTCCGCCATGCTTGTCCCTTCATGAGTCTTCATCAGAGACCCTCGAGTTTCAACGACCTGTACTTTGACCTCAATGCAATACAGTCAACATAAACAAATACTTACCCATAGTCAAAAATCAGCACTTACCTTTTCCCCCGGGCGGTCATTTATACTTCAAGATCATTATGACAACACATTACAAGGTATTAGAAATACATATCTGAACAATATCCTGCCCCTTTCTTCTGTGCATTCATGCATGGTTCACCAATAAGAAAAAGGCATTACGGTTACACATTAACTACGATGTGGTTTCGACAACCCGATGTATAGGTGATATATGCAAATAACCCGCCCCCCCCTCCCCCCAGTGTGAAGAGAGGCAGTGGTTAGGCGTGATTTACGGAGACCGTCTAAAGAGATACATACACTGTTTGTTTAACACTGTTGGTGATATGGGTGTAGTCTTTTCTGGCGTGACGGCATTGTAATTATGGTCGCAGGACCAGGAAGCGGTGGCTGCCGGTGGCGGGTGCTCCTGGCCGTGCTCGTCGTCTTCGTCTTCGCTGTGCGGCTCGGCACCGCTGTCTTCCTCGCTGTCCGATTCGCTGTCGTCCTCGTCGTCCTCCGCGGTGGCTTTCGTCTTCTTCCCGCTAGCGGCGCTCCTCTGGAGGGGAGGAGACAAGAGAGAGTCAGTAAGATAGAAAGAGAGCAGCGGCCAGGGCTGGAAAGGCCCTGGGTCCATGTTAACTCTAAATTAACATACACATGTACATACACATTTCATTATTCTGTCTTTCCAGCTTTCAACTGTCCCATGTCCCACAGACTTGCCTATGTCATCAAGGCACTGCCATTTATCAACAACCACCCAACTCATTATCCAATCACGGTCAACCAAGTTAGCATCCTGTGTCACAGTGGTTGGGGGAGTAGCAATTTATTACACTCCATTACACTTAATTCATAGGACCATTACACAATGACCTGTAAAATGCTGCCATTTTTAAATGCACATCAGCATTATGTTCTCCCCTCCGTATATATGCGTAGTTTTCATTTGGGGTAGGGCTGGGTGACATGGAAAAAATTATTATCCCGATAATTATGGGTAATTTTACGATCAATAAATATCACGATATGCTTATGAATTCAAAATACCATTCTCAACAGTCTGAGGGTCATTACATTTAAGTATATGAAAATGTAAAGTATGGCATCAGACTAAAACTAGTTCTCCTTTCTCACGGATGTTTAAAAACTCATTTGTTATTTTAAGGGCATATCTTCTCATTGTAATTCATTTATACTATATATACACACACTATTGCCCAGCCCTACATTGGGGTTTAACCATTCAACAAATATGCTAATGAAATCTCACCAGAATTGATAACTAGATTCAATACAAGACTCACCAGCCTAACTGATCTAAACACCATCCTCTCAAACCAAATCAGTGGACACAGACTAAATCAACACATGTTTCCCTTTAAAGGGGGCTTTGCTGACTGAAAAGACAATCTTCATGGCAATTCCTTTAAAAGAAAAAAAGACAAAACATGGAACACAAATTGACACCTAGTCAGCTCATCTCCTCTGTAACTGCTGTTGTGATGGTGTCACCGGGCCTGAGTGGACTAGCCATACACTCAAACCACAAATAATATCGATAACTGTTTGAGAGTGGAATAAAAGATCAATACACATGCCTCCAGAGAACCGCTAGCCTCAGTCATGCCCTGCTGAGGGAATAGGTAGGTGGTGGAGATGACCTGGTCAATGATTCATGATGAAA
The DNA here is from genome assembly GCA_900323305.1 of Trachyrincus murrayi. NCBI lineage: Eukaryota > Metazoa > Chordata > Actinopteri > Gadiformes > Macrouridae > Trachyrincus > Trachyrincus murrayi. Next base: position 37,965 of record OOFB01012896.1, on the reverse strand, counting down.
ACAAGCCTGCCTTTTGAGGTTGCGCCATTGTAAATAAACGGTAAATCCAAAAAAAGACGGTAAATAAATGACTATTTACAAGGTTCACATTTACTATCTGGGCTCACAACCCCTTCCCCGTCAGACTTGTTTACTGTCATGTTCAGGCTATTTTTAGCTTTTGGCTAGCTTTAGCAAGAGTATGACTATAGCCTTTTATATAAAATACAAATATAGAGCGTATAGATCAAGGACTTGAGTCAGTTCAAATGACAATTAAATAAATCCACAAAATAAAATAAAATGACGGCCTATCAATTGCCAAATTATAATAGCATTACAATCACTTACATTAGGCTACATTACAGCTGGTTTACCCAAACCCAACATAAACAGGCAGTTTATTTGCATTAGGAAACATTTACACATTTTGGCAAAGTATTGGGGATTCCCCCAAAATAAGCTGGGGGTTCCCCCATAAGTGCTGCTCCAAAAAAAAGACTGAATTAACAATTTCTATACACAAAAACTAACAGCAAATCATACAACAATCGTTCAAATTACGATGTCTAGAAGATAATTTTATTGACATGGCGAAGGACTCCAGATATACCAAGACGACTAGGATCAGATTCAGCAGCCACAAATCCTGACTTCACAGGTAAACGTGAGCTCACGGAATCAACCAAATTAATTCCTAATCTACAAAATGAGACAAAGGCACAGTTTAAGGAGTGGGACCCCTATGAAGTGAAGGACCAACACGGTAAGAAGGCACTGCATCCGTAGCGGCACCGCGTTACCTTGGCAGTAGACTTGGCGCTGGGCTTCCTCTGACCCGTGGCCTTGGGCTGCTTTACGTCCGTGATGGACTTCATGGCCGCCGCCGCGTGCTTCAGGATGCACACGTTGCCGCAGTAGACCGAGTCGGGCTGGGCGTCGTTTTCGCAGCCGGGCCCGATGCACTTGGGCAGGGAGGCGCTGTCGGCCTTCACCTCCGCCGTCTGGTCGGTTCCCACCGCCGGCGTGGTCTTCACCTCCACGGTGGAAGCCACTTTCTGCTCCGCTTTTGGCGCCACCTTGTGGTCAGCGGACGGCGGTGACTTCAGCCCCGCTGTCTGCTGTAGTGCCTGCTTATGAGCCACAACGCAACCACAAAAACATTGCAACATATCTTTGGACCATTTAAAGTAGTTTTGCGCTCCAGCAACAACAAAAGCAAGTCAAAACATTGTTTAAGGGGTGATTTGGATACAACAGTCTTCTGCTCTAAACCGTAAATGGAGATTCACAGACATTGACTCAGTCACCAGAACCTACCGGTTGGAAGATCTTGATCTTCTTCTTGCCGGTGGGGTTGGTGGCCTTCTCTATCCGGCCCTTGATGCCCGGCTCATCCCCCAGCTTCTCCTCCGCTGCCCCCCCCAAGGTCGAGGGGGCCACGGTGGCCAGGTTGACCGCAGAGCCGGGCTCCGCTCTCCGGGCCTCGGCGAGCGCCTTGGCCTTGCCGGCGTCCAGGCCCGTGGCCAGAGCGCCGGTGGCGGGCCGCAGCACCTGGCTCTTGCGGGCGGTGCAGTTGGGGCAGACGTAGTCCTCGCCGTTCCTCTCCATGAGGCGCCCGCGGGCCTCTGTGATGCCCACACAGTCGCCGTGGAACCACTCCTCGCAGCGGTCGCAGCAGATCATGAACCTGGGCGACGCATGCATAAACAATGTAAGTGGCCATTCTGTCAAATCAAGGGTTAGCAAATGGCGGTATAATCCTCACTAATCATTCGAGTCGAACAGACCGACATTAAATAACTGATAGTCTAGTGGTTAGGGTGTTTGACTCCCGGGCAAAAGTTCTAAAAGAGTCCACAGTCTACATCTAGGCATACTTGAGCAAGAATGACATGCAAGTTTTGCTTTGGACCATAAATAAATAGTAAATAATAAATAGTAAAAATAGTAAAAATGGTAACAGGATTAGATAAAGGCATTCTAACAGGAGAGACGGGGGTGTACCGTTTGTTATGTTTCTGCCGACAGATGCAGTAGAGGGCGTTGGGGTCGTAGCCTCCTTCGTCAGAGTCGGACGAAGAGGAAGAGGAGGAGGACGTGGAGGTCATGGAGTCGTCGTCTTCGTCATCGTCAGGGCCTTCCGGAGACCTGCGGTTCTGGGTGGACGGCTGGGCTGTATTGGGTCTGTTAGGTTCTCTCCTGGCCGTGAACGCTCCCTTCATGGTGGGGGCAGGAGGAGGTTTACCGACAGCTGGTGTCACTGTGGCGCTCTTATTTGACACCTTCTTTTTATTGGTGTAGGTTCTGATCGGCCCACGCTTTGCAAACCCCCCGGGAGGCTTCTCCTTGCCTTCCTCCTCGCTGTCTTTTTCACTCTCCCTTTTTGGCTCCTCTTTGGCCTTCTCACCCCGGTGCTCCTCAGGCTTCTCCTCCTCCTGTTGCTGCTTCACGGCCTGGTCCTGCTTCTCAGAGTCTGGCTCTGGACCGGCCTGCGACGAATCCCCACTCTCCTTCACCTCGTCTTTGGGACAGGCCTCCTTCGCGTCCTCCTGTGTCTCCTCTTGGCTCTTGTTCTGTGGCTGGGTCTTTGTGGCGGTATCGTCGCCGCTGTCTTCTTCGTTCTCTGAGCTGCCGTCATCTTTGGCAGCGGTGGCACCTCCTCCACTGCTCCTCGTCATCCTGCCTCTGCGGGCCTTGCCGGTCAGCTGTTTCCTGGCACTGCTCCTCGTCCTCCTCTCCGGGGAGGGGGACTTGTCTTCCGCCGCCTTGGCGTCGGCGTTGCCGTCGAAGCTGGCCTCCGAGGCCGTCTCTGCATCCGTCGGGGTTTGGGACGGAGGGTCGCCGCTTTCAATGCTGGAGGGGCCGCTCCTCCTTGCCGCTCTCTTGGCTGTGGAGAGGAACTCCTCCAGCTTGTCTGTGCGCTTGGACTGCCGGCCGCTGCGGCGGACACCACCGCGACTCTCCTGGGGCTCTGTGGCTGCTTCTACTGGCATGTCTCTCTTGGCGATGGTGGTCCGACGGAAACCCCAGGTCTTCCTCACCTCGCCAGTGGTTTTGGGGGATTGGTCGGACTCCTCTAGCTGCTCTTTGGTGCCATTGTCCTCTGGTTCCTGACACTCTGCCTCCACTTTAGTTTCTGTTTCGACAACTGTAGACAAAGAGTTATATGTTACCCACGACTACCTTTTGAAGGCTAATGCTGAACAAGGCGCTTACAAGGCACTAATGCCTAGTTTATTAATGCCTAGCCAATAATTGACAACCCCATAAAAGTAAACATCTGATGGAGGTTCATGGATCTTCTCTAGATAGGACACCGGTATGAGGGATGACCTAGGGTCATGCAGTAGGAATCACACCCTTGAGTCAAATATTGGGAGTTATATTAGCATGCAAATACTAATATTAGTGTTGCGTATGTCACAACTGGCGTCCACAGCTGACAAATGTTGGTCTCTTAAGGCTCGGTTACAGACAGCTGCGATCACACGGACGCGCACGCAGTTCCATTCATACTACAATTGAGGGTCCGTGTCGGTATGGCATTCCACACATGCGTGTTTCCCGATCCACACTCCATTCCAGTTGGTGGCGGTAATGTACTATAACGTTGTTTTGCCAAACGCCATAAAACTCAAGTAGAATAAGAAGCATGCGCATTAGGAAAGAACATGCGTGATTCCAAGCCAGGAGGTCAGCGCCATTTGGCTTTCTTTATATTCTTATCAATGACAAATTACATAAATGTGGGTACCGGCGGATCTCCTCGCACAACCTCTCTCCAAAAAAAGCGTCCATTTTGTTGTCTGGAGGAGCGCCTGCCGTGTGTACAGTCCACGCGGTAAAACATTTTGGGCTGCGTGCGGATGCCCACGGTCACGGGCGGATGATGACATTTATGTCACGCAGAGCTTCGGGGTCACACGGACGCGGAAAGTATGAATCCGGCTATATAGAACATACACTGCATATTTACTATGGAGTGTTGAAATTCCAGAATTTCTTCAGCACGGGATAACACTTTTGATCGGTACCCTGAGGGGTACGAAGCCCCAGTATACTTATATTATATTAGATATTGTTCTTCGCATAGGCTGTTCGACGAGACGCGTGGGGAAAGCATGACTAGTTCGGTTGAGTAACCTGCGGCAATCAATGCCCAATGCGGCGCTTCAATTTGGTCGCAGATCTGCCATTTTGTCTGTGCAAACTTCTACTTCGTTTTAATTATACGGGGGCCTTAAGCCTTCCCCTAAACTCCTTAATTAAATGCATAGGACCTCAAGAAAGCCTACAAATCCCACCACCCTCCACCGACCAAGTGAAAAGATGCTTGTTCAAGGTACCTTGAGCGCAGCTATCCATAGGGTCCTGGCTCTGCTCTGCTAGAGAGAGCACAGGGCTCATATTCTCCTCCATAGATGATGGAGTCAAGCACTACTTTCAAACTCAATCTCTACAGTTAAAAAAAGACAAGCACAAGAAACCAGCTGTGGGTTACTCTTCTCAGTCTGAATGGCATACCTACAACTCCTGCGGTTAAGACAATATGAGCAGTGCTTTGGTAGGATTTTTTAAATGCCTGATTCAATTCATTTTTTAATATCATTAAGATTCATCCAAAAGATTAGCCTTAGACAAAAAAGTTTGTTTCTTTACAAACCAGTTGTTGGAACTGTCACAACATATTGAGATCAACAGCCTGGTTTCTACATAACAATCCATGCAGATTTCTATAAAAATCAGTTGGTGCATAGAGCCAGAGCCTTGCATGCGTTTCATATACAACTTAAAAGTGTCCTCTAGATGTACCTGCAGTTCAGTGGTGATGGGCCATAACAATGTGCTTCTTCAAAAGAAAGGCGTATAGTTAGAAGACATCTGTGTGGATTCAGGATTACTGGACATACAGGACAGAAGAAAACACACGTCAGACTAAGATTGAACATCATGTACAAAGGCAACACAATGCACAAATACATGCCGAATAATCAAACTTGGCAAACTGTATTAATATGCATGGTTACATGTTTACATTTAATTAGAGCACTTCAGTATCATGGACAGTGGACACGTTATGAAGCTACCAGCACCACCATACACAAAATGTCTAGGGTTTTACTCGAAATTACATTTTACTTACATCGACAACAATAATAATAATAATGACAAACTGCTTCCTGTAACGATATCGGTTAGACAATACAAAAACGGTGTACTTGAAATAATCGAATACTTTTTTTTTTAACAAGCAATTACATAATTGATTGGCTGCACGTGCGTTCTACCAAAGTGCAACGTCACGAGAGAAAAAACCCATGTTCATAATCATCCGAAAAGAGACGGAACCGTCCAAGAAAGGAGGACGGCCGGCGGTCACGGAACCGAGCCACGTGAAAGGAGCGACTGTTGCCCAGACAGTACGGGGCGGGGACCATCAGCCCGGCAAGAAAAACATCATCGTAAATCAGCACTTTTAATTATTAAATCAACGACGTATTAAGTCGTGCACGGTACGGTATCCCGTCCAAGTGTGAACAGAACGGCTAAACGTGGTCCGATCGAGTATACAACTTGGGTGGTGTCGTGCTGGAAGCTGCGGCCCAGTTGTACAGTCACGGACCAGGCCGGGTCGAGTGCGAGCGACCCGTTACATCCGTGCACACGCAGGTCGGAACACGACGTGTGTTGATCACTCAACACGCCAAGAGACAAAAACACGAGCACTGCCCCCCCGCACCATATACTGGAAAAGCTAATGCTATGTTAATCCTGTAGTTAACGACGGCGTGGCTAGGTTACAGTTAACACCCTAGATTCAAAACGACTGGATCGCAAGGATAGTGCATTCTCCGTGTATTGTGTGTGCCAATGCAAGTAAGACCACCATAGTTTGTTTTATCGCAATTGTAAAAAAAAAAAAAATCAGCGCGCACCATAGAGTCGATGCTAAAACGTGCACGGCGTCTGCAACACCTAGCTAGCTAGTTGAGAAAAACACCAAAAAGGCGGACTAGGCCATGAAGACGTGACGCCAATTACCCTGCCATTTAGAGAACCGCAAAGTTATACTTGGTATACGTAAAAACTGCGCATATTGGCATTTGGTACTTCACACAATATAGCCGATATAAATTAACGAGTTTGTTAACAAGGTTACGCTAGCTTACAAGCTACTTCATTAGCCGCGTCGCCTTCAACCTTACATGGCGGAATTAAGTTTGTATCCCATAGTGAAACGACACCAGTGCAACATAATTAAACCACACATTCGACACCAGGCTGCATTACTTTCTGGACTGTTTAAGTTACCCACCTACGAGCAAATCCTCGGTATTATGTCCTCGCAATTCCTTCGGTCAATCCTCCATTTTCCATTCCCGCTGGTTACTCCGCGTTCACTGACTGCGGCAGATGGCTGTCTGTTTACTGGTCAGCCGCACTGTGCACACAGCGCCTCTAGTGGTCAGGCGTAGAAGAGCTCTAGGTGTACAGATTTTCTTCCACTCATTAAAGGCTTTTTAATTGCAAAGCTACTTTAGTGCCTGGACCTGGATTCATTATTATCACCTCACTTTTGTGGTTATAATGTCCTTTTCTTTTCTAGCTGATTTGGTTTGATTAAAACATCAGAGTCACAGTTCGTTTCCTCAACGTAAAATTTACTGTACAGCATAATACAACAATCGTGTAAGTGCCTCCACTGAAAAACAAGTTGACTGTTTGATCTTGGCAGAAAAAAAATACAACACAATAAATTAATGAACTAAAAAAGGCAACGATTGGTGAAATATTTACAGTTCTGCATTGTTCTCAGATGTAATATAATTCAAAATTTAAATATTGTACCTTTGTATTTTTATAATTACAATATAATTTGGGTTTTATTCTTTAATGGCAGACAGCTACAAGATGGAGTTGAGACGAGAACTAACAAGGACATTGAGAACATGACAAAACAATGTTGAAAATCACAGGCTTTCACACATTGAAAAAGACCTTTCTCTTTACTATACATCAGGCAATATTACAAGAAACATAATAAATATATATTACAGAAATTCACAGACATTCCTTTCAATAGACTTAAGCAAAACAATGATGTGGTCCATATGATTATATTTTAGATGTTCTTTCAAATAACCATGTTTAATTCTTCCCCATCACACAATGCTGCTTATGCTGTCCACTTCATTGGCACTGGCAAAGAAAAATGGCAAAAAATGTCAATTGGATCACTGGGACACATAGTCCTTATGTGCATTTGGTAACATTTAAATGAGGGGAGTCAGGCTGTGCTCAGGCTGTATACCGGTCCATGAAAGGAGAAGAAACTAAAGGAGGCAAATAAGCTAATTCTATAGGTTGAGCCCATAGAGTTTGTAAAGAGCTACAATGTCCTTTAGCATGTTTTGTTTTTTTAAGCTGTACATAGTCAAGTGTGGAATGATGGGTTATCACTGACTAACAGTCTCTGAGCTCTTCTCTAAGTTGCTGTCTTTATCCGACAGAGGAGGTACCGCCGGGTCTCTGAGGGGAGCCGGGACGCTGTTAGTTGGTCCTGAACTCTTGTTTGAACCCTCTGTTGCAGGCTCTGTCTCACCCTCCTGCTGGGGGGCAGTGGCTAGAATCAGGGCAAACAGGGAAAAAAGACATGTAAACACAAAAAATGTGCATGTAATTGAAGAAACGTTGAAGAAACATTGAAGAAACGCAGGCTAGTGTAGAGGCTAGGGTGTTGAACATGTCCGCAGCCTTGCTGTAGTCATCCTTGCAGGCAAGATACCTAACCCCTACCTACTCCTAAATTACATGTATCTGATTTCTGCTAAATAACTAAATAGTTGTTCTTACCTCACCCCTTAGCACAAATGTACAATTCATTAGATTTTCATCTATCAGTATATACTGATTAACTACAATGATGTGTATGCCAGCACATGTGGGACTGTATTTACATAAATAAGAAACAACAAACAAAAAAACAAGGCATCTGATCTGGTATAACCGATGGATGTGAAAATCAGATGCCTAATGTGGAAAAACATTGACATGAAATTTGTAGATAGAATTTGGGGGTTTCCACCAAATGCTCATTTGGCGTCCATTTAATCGGAGTCATTTTGGTGAACTGCTTTAGTGCCCATTAAAACAATTACACGTTAAGGCACTTCCACATTCGATTTAGTAATCGCTAGGCTATTTATTACACGTTAGCTGTGTGCAGTGCCACTCGTGGCCACATGGCGTTTACCTGACTGCGTGCAGGACTTCATGTGCTCCGGCCAGTGGGCCTGCTGGCAGGGGTAATCACAGTAGCTAGTGTTCCAGCAGCAGTAGAAGATGGCCTCCTTCCTGCAGTTAGCGCACCACTGCTTCTTCTTCGTCTCATCCACCGCCTGCTGCTTCTCCGCCTCCGTCTGCTTCTTCACCTCCGCCACCAGCCTCTCCCTCTCCTGCTCCAGGCTCTGCCGCATCTCGGCCATGGTCAGCTCTGCACATACGCCGTACATTGGACTCAATGTGATGATCGGTTGATCTCAATATTGTTGGATCAATGACAATTCAAATGACTCTTACCCAGGTTGTGCTTCATTTCGGATAACTCTTGTTGATGCAACCACTGGAGTTTCTCTATTTCGATTCTTAGCCGCCGTATCTGCCGGAACAGAACAACAGCAACGGTTTGAAACAATGTCATGTTACTCCCAAGGACATTGTATTGTTCAGTCTGTGGGTGCTGCGGACACGGACCGACCTCTGCTATTGTATTCCCTGAGGTACTTTTGGAAAGGTCATTGTAGATTTCAGTCATTGTTCCTTTGATTGCATCCATTATCTGAAACAGATTGATAGATAGATAGATCATAATATTAAAAGGTTGAAATGATTTATTGAAAGATAAATGATTATCTTTCACCATCAATTTGGCTTGCATGTGGTTCATGAGATATGAGTGGTTCAAGTTATTATGATAAAAATGGGTGTGTGGGTGGTAAAACCTAGGCATGGTCTCTTACCACTATAAATACAGGCTACTTTCTTGACAGAACCTGTGTGTACACATGTACCGCTACTTACTTTATTGGTGTACTTGGCAATGTCTGCTGCAACATCTGCCGAGGCAATGGGGATCTGCACATCTCCTGGCGTCGAGGACGAGGAACAAGCTGTGGTGGACACTGCCGCCATGGCCGCAGAAGCCGTGCTGCTGGTTACTAGGGTAATGGCTGACGATGCTGAAGTGCTTAATGGACTATCTTTCTGTTGAACTGCTAGAATAAAACAACAATAATCATAATAATAATAATAATGGTGAGTTGTTGAGCACCAGGTCTACATCCAGAGCATTGGGTTCAAGAAATGCGCTGTATAAATGACATGATTATTATTCATATCCATCACAAGAAAGAGGTGCAAGGCTGTAATTAGAAAGTGCAGAGTGTACCTTTGACAGCCTGCCTGGTTTGGTAGCGTGTGCTCTGTGCTGGCTGCGCTGGGGTCAGAGCTGGGGCTGCTGCTGTTGCCTGGGTCTGGGCTGCTGCTGCCGGTGCCTGGGTTTGGGCTGGTGGTGTCAGTGCCTGGCCAGGCCCAGGCGAGACAGCCTGCGGCTGCGTGGAGTCCGCCGCGGGCTGCTGGTTCAGCTGCTGCCGCTGCACCTTCTGCATGTGCCACTTCTGCGAGGACGTCTGGAACTTGGTGGTGGGGTTCCACACCACAGCCCTCTGCACCACTGGCACGGTCTCCCTGGGAAGCAGTGGCCGCTGCTTCTTCAGCATAGGCGTGGCCGGAGTGGAGGTAGGGGCTGCCGACAGGGCGGCAGCGGATAATGTGGCGGGGCTGATGAGCACGGGGGAGGTGGCGGCGAGGGGGACCATGGTCACAGGGATGGCTACGGGGGAAGACTGGGAGGAGGCGCTGGAGGAGGTGGAAGGAGCAGCGGTGCTTTGGGATAGTGTGACCGGCGGGGGTTGGACTTTGCCTACATGGGGAGAAACACCTGAAACATCAGATAGGTCTTTCAAAAGTGTGTTGTGAAGGAACAACTGAGACCAGCCATGTCTACACTTTTATACATAAACTAAATTAAAATGGCAACTTACAACACTTACCTTCTACCTTAGCAGGAGTTGACTTAGCCAATGTGTTGTCTTTTCTAGCTCTCTTTTTCTCTTTTCCCGCCTGTTCCTCTCCCAGGTCAATAACCAACTCCCTCTCAGAGTCTGAGTCCTCTACTGGGATGGACCGCTGCACCGCCTCTTTCAGCTGGGGCCTCTCTCGAGACACAGGGGATGCCGAAGCCGCTTTTGTCCTGTCTGGGCTCTTTTTATCACCATCTGCGCTTGGTCTATCTTTCATTGGGTCATCCGGTGCTGTGGGACTGGAAATATTTGCGGCAGGTTTGGATGCCACTGTATTATCAGGACTGCTCTCCTCGTCTTTGCTGGGGGAAGAGGGCTCGGTGACTTGAGGGGAAGACTCCTTCTGGATTTTGTCGCTGGCCGGAGCATCCAGAGCCTCCTTTGGCTTCCGCTCCTCATCGCTGGCGTATTCACTGTCGCTGGAGTCTGATTTGTCTGATTCCTCCGAGTCGCTGTGCTCTACGCCCTTATATACGTCCTCAGAGATCTCATCTATACCTTTTGGAATGCAAAAGGTTAGAATAAGACGATTATCCAATGCTACATTTACATTTAGTCCTCATCCTTTTATCCAAAGAGACTTGAGTGAGAGTGAGAGTGAAGCTGAGAACAATCAAAGCATAGAATAAATATTGCAGAAAAATGGATGACACATTTTCCAAAATCATCTAATTAGAGTGCAGAGTAAAGATGATACAATGATAATCTATACAAATCAAGAAAACAGATTTTTTTTGTAGTTCATCCCAATTAATTTAAACAATAATCTGTATTATTTGCTTCAGTACATTACCACCAAACATGGGCTACACTCACCCAGCTGTGCCTTGCAACTTTCAATGGTTTTATCCAAGTTGAGCTGAAAACGGCTCTTAATCTGTCTCTTCGGTGAGGTCAGGACCGATGTCGCCCCCCGCCTCTGCTGAACCGTCTCACTCAACTCCTTCAGGTCCATCTCTGCTTTGCTGCGATCTTTCCAAACACAAACAACAACAACAACAACAGCATCAAGACCAGCAAATGTTGATAATAACAATCGCTTGTGTTGTGATTTTCATTGAGTAAATCAGTATAAATCAGTTGATCACCTAGGTTGAGGTTTAGAATACTTCCTGTGGGGAGAGTCTTCTCCTGCTTAGCAACAAGGGGCGGGCCAGGAGCTGGAGAATGGAAAGGTTTGAGGGGGTCTGAGGAAGAGCTTATACGAGTAGGTTGCCTGTATGCCGAAGATGCTATATAAAAAATGTATACAAAATATTTTAAATCATAATGTAAAAGCAGAATCAGCTGAATCCAAAGCCTGATCCAGTTCCAACATATACATTAGGAGATACCTGTGCAGTCCATGGACTCCTCGCCTGGGCTGTACTGACTGCTTGGGCCTTTAGTCTGGGGCTTGTCCGCCAACTCCTGCTCCCCATCGGAACACGTATGGGCGGAGGAGTTGGTGCTCATGGGGGAGCGAGGCATGTCACTGACGGAGATCCTCTGAGCTGCTGTGCCTCCAGCCATACCGGGGCCAGACACCTGGTTCCTGACCAGGGGCACCTTGGGAGACACGGTCACGTCAAAGTTCATCTTGATCTTCTCCTGCTTCTCGGGTTTGACAGAGGTGGACGACGGGTTGGAGGGATCCAGCAGCATCTGGAAGTTATTGTCGGGGGTGTAGGGCGTCCTGAAGGGGGCGTAGTTGAACACTCCGATCTTCTTCCTCATGTTCTCCACGTAGACCTCCATCTCTTGCATGGCGCTGTTGAAGATGCTCTTGGTCTTTTTCACAGAAAAAGGAATCTCTTTTGACATGAGGTAGCAATTGTTCAAAGGGACCCACGCCCTAGAGGACAAGGATTCAAAGCATAACGCGTCCTGTTTAACACCCAGAAACATGAAATATATACAGTATATATATATATATATATATATATGCCTTTCAAGCCCGAGCAACCAAAGCACGACGGGGGATACCTGTCATGTTGTCCGAAAAAGCGAGCATCCACTTGTCCATCTTTGTCTCGTAAAGCTTTGGCGGGCCAAAACGGAAATCCTTTCAGTTTCGCCCAGACGAGAGGATGGGGGTTACTCTGCAGACATCAAAAAAGTAGCGTATGAATAATGAAGACGCTCAGGTAGTACTTTGAGGAAGAAGGTAAGAAGTAGCTGGACTTACACACGGCTCACAGAACCAATTATCTCTCTTTTGGCATGCTGACAAATAGCACTCTGGACATACTTCAATCTCGTTCATCTGCAAGTCAATAATAAAAGGATTCACTCACTCAGGTATTAAGATGTCATCTTCATTCCTCTTATTCCCCAGAACATATATATATATATATATATATATACTTACTTCGTGTTCACAGATTTTGACTATTACTTTAGCCGTCGCTGTGAGTTTGTGATTGCCTAGAGAAGGGAGATAATCATGTTAACCGCAAAGAATAATGAAATCATCACAAAACGACTAAGAAGTTAATCTTACCTCCATTGTATATTATGCAGTTGTGTAAAATCCATTTGGCATCTGCCAAGAAGGCCTCTGTGCATCCATACATCTTCTTTTTTATATTCTTAAGCAGAAAGAAGAAGAAAAAACATGATTGGTATTGTATTCGTGGGTCTATAATTCTATAGTTACTTTTAAAAGTGCTAGAAGCATAACACAAACTTGTGTTTTACCTTCTCTAGTGTGCAAAGGTCCATCGCGTGAAAAATATACTCAGCATAATCCGGATGCTGTTCCAGAGATACAGGTTTCTGGAAGGGTTCGGTCTGTACCAGAAAGTAGAAAGCGAAAAGAACCATGATGTTTAACCATAGCAGAGGACAACAGCCTTAAACTTAAACCAGTAACAGCTAACCACATAGACATACTACCACCATGCAGCTCTGGGAAAAGCCACTTGGAGCAGAAGAGAGAGAGAGAGACAGAGAGAGAGAGAGCGAGAGAGAGAGAGAGAGAGAGAGACAAGCAAAGGCAGGAATAAGGATGGGGTCTTGTTAGTGGTGTGATGGATTACCCAATTAAAAGTCTTTCTCTGCGTGGAAGCTGCATGGGGGGGGTGAGATGACAAGCGGGGGTGGTCCTGTAAGAGAGTGAGAGGTGCAGCTGTATCCCACCACCAACCACACCTTGTCTGTTGCATCGTAGCGTACAGCGACGCATTTACAGTGAGGTGATAGCGGTGGTGGCTTATTGGTGTTATCAAAGGTGTATTATAGCCAACATGCAAATCAATGTTTCAATACAACATGCACGAAAAAATAAGAATACAGGACCTTCGCAAATTTGTGTCATTGGTTTGATTGGAAAAGCAAAAACTACAACAAAAACAAAACACAATGACGCCATTTGATGCGTGTTTTGCGAAAGCATTCTTAGAATCACTCGTCCAAATTACGAGCAACGCACCATCTATGCAGTAACATTCTATGTACAATTGGGAAAGGTGTGTAGCCTGCGAGTGTTAAGAACGGCTCCAACCATGGGTTTGGCCGTCCGCCTCCCCAGGGGAGCTGAGGAGGGTACTTACGCCTGGCTGCTTCATCTTCTGCAGGGCAAACTTTAGCAGAAAAGATAGCTGGTCTATCGTCAGCATCGTCATGGCTTTGCTCTGAGTCTCTATACACTCGGCCACTGTTATTTTCTGGAAGAAGAATAAGAAGCTAGTTATGAACTCTTCACTTTAAGTATTTAAAAATATTTGGGGAATTGCCCATGAGCTGTATGCACACATTAAAAGTACCACCTACCGACTGCGCCTATCCCAAAATATATTTCAGCTTAATTAAAGTCAACCTCCCCCTAGACAAACATGTAAACTACCGAGGTGAGACTACGGGCATTAATAAATGAGGTCGATTTTTTTCACACATTCCCCGGGGTGAGTAGTACCTCACACTCAGGACAGAACCAGTCTCCCTCGGGCTCGGCGGGCAGTTTGAGGCACTTGGCGTGGTACACCCGGGGGCAGAGCTCACAGCAGAGCACCTGACCCTCGCGGTGGCACAGCCAGCAGTAGAAGTCGTTCCTGCCGTCCTGCGGTGCTACGTCCACGGGGTCTGTGTTGAGTGCCGGCTGCTTGGCGTAGTAAAAGGGGCCGTGTCTCAGCTCTGACTGGAATGTTGGGGGGGCGCAAGAAGGACAAGACAGAATGCTTGGGAGGTCAGAGGTCAGCATCAGTGATCACAGGAGCAGAACAGGCAAGCAATGACAAAAAAACGAACAAAGCAATATTTGGGAAGCAGCACACAAAACACTGATGCTTGGCATATTGACATCATACACAGAGTCATACACAGATATCTGTATCAGTGAGATCAGTATGAGATTCCCTGTCTGTGTTTTGGTAAACGCCAAGAATGCACCAATACCATTTCAACAACGGATACATTTGCTTCTCTTTATTAATTATAAAAATGCATATCTTAGGAGAAACCATTACCTGTCATTATTGCGGATCCCCATAGTGTCTGTTATTCAACACAATACTATTTACTATTTGTTATTTCACGCTTTTATCCAAAGCGACTTAGAGATTTCAGATGTATGTCATTAAGGAGTAGGTAGGTAGGGGGTAAAGCATCTTGCTCACGGGTGCCTACAGGTAAGCTGCAGACTAGGGATCGAACCCAGGACCATTCGGCTGGGGGTGGAACACCATGGCCACTACCATTGTACTAAAGGTGTCGTGGGTAAAAGCGCTACCTGGTCTTTGTTACTGCCCACCGCCCCTGGCTTCCTCTTCTTCTTGGAGGGGCTCGGGGTCGCCTCCACAGACGAGTGGCCATTGGACGGCTGGGAGGGGCTTGGCACCTTGCGCTTCTGGGCCACACGCTCCGCCCCAGACCCCACCTCGGAAACTGCTGACAGTGGACAAAAGGTTGCATCAATGTGGGTGACGGACGAGATGTAGTCATAATTCACACGAATAACGTGTGAGTCATCAGACCTAGACCAGAGCACCAATAGCTTCTTTTTGTGTGTATACCGATGGTGTATGTAGATGGTTGTGACCGGTAACCATGGCAACAGAGGCAATATATATATAGGCCTATATATATATATATATATATATATATATATACACAAAGTAAAAGGGGAAAACAATGAGTGTGGAAGCCTGATCCTCCATCTTTCTTTTGCAGCAGGTACACACACACACAAGAACACACAGAACACAACACATCCATGCTGCCATGAAGCCAGAACCGAAGCACCCTGTCGCTCGACATCACCGCAGCGTCTCTCCCCCATGCCGTCATGCACAGAAATAGCTCCGCTGTGCGCTCTAAAAACAGTCCTACGTACGTGGTGTCCTCTTACCTTTGGATCGTGTTGAGATCTCCATTCCCTCTACAGTGTCTGTCTCATTCTTCCCCTCCTCCTCCTCAGACACACTGGCACACAAGAAGAAGAGAGAAGAGAGAGGAGAGAAGAGAGAAGAGAGAGGAGAGAGGAGAGAGGAGAGAAGAGAGAGGAGAGAGGAGAGAAGAGAGAGGAGAGAGGAGAGAGGAGAGAAGAGAGAGGCACCGTCAAGCCTTTGCCCGCCACTAGGACTTCCAATAGAGCTTTAGTCACGTTAGGTTTAGGACAAAATATTAGCAACAGTATTATTATTATTATTATTATTATTATTATTAATAAAAAAAACAACAACAACAATAATAATACAATTGCAATTACAGTGATTATTGTTTTTATTATAATATATTTAGTTCTATAACAAATACAACAATAATAACTCAAATATATATTTGTTCAAGAGGCTAGGGCTAAGGTCAAAGGTCAGAAGTAATGTCTACTAAATCAGTTGGTCTGACTGGTACCACCCTAAAGATGTGTAATACATCCATCATTTTGTCTGGTACAAAAACACCTCTATGAAGTGTTTACATTTATTTTGATCATTTTGTGGAAAGACCCATTAAGATAACCCATTAAGATCCAATCACCAAAAGCATATTGAGAAAAGACCACATTTTCCACATTTATCAGTGTAGTGGAAACATACACCTATCTCTGACCATGTTCCCCCAACACATTTGTCTCGCCAATGTAACGCGTGATACACTTGATACACCGTGTCACCGCATGTGGCAGATTGAGGTGTGTGTCAATCCGTCGCCTTTTGTCAGGTCTGGCATTGAAAATAGGAAAATAATATTGAAGCAATAGGATTTTCCAGTGGAACCTCTTGTCTGATCCTATACTGGGCCTTTATTATACTGGTCCATTGAAGGTCCGTATTTGTTCAATGTATCGAACAAAGTGTATTAAAAACAGAATAAGGATAACAACAACCACATGAGGAGAATAACAGACTCTTCATAGTCATGTGATCAAGCTGCGGCCATATCTCATATTCTATTACACATCCAGAGCCCGGGTAACCACAAAGTGAGGTTCCAGGAAATGTTTGGCGAAGCCGTCCAGACAAATATTGCCCTGCGTCAGCTGAGCGTAAATCTCCTGGGTTTCCAGGTACCCTGGTGCTGATCCTGTTACTGTTCCCTGACACCCGCTGCTCTTTCCTCTCTCTCCATGTGTGGCTTTGGAATGGAAGAGAATCAAGAGAGAATCTCCTAGATTTGAATGTGCAGGATGCACATTAATGCACATTAAAGGAAAGAATAACCCACAAAGAGCAGCAGATGCGAAACTGCAATGCTGCCTCTACTGTGTTTGTTTGTCTGCCTTTCGTTCCCCTCCTCCTCCTCCTCCTCCTCTCAGCCCTCCATCACTGAGAAGAGAAAATGATAAGCGTAAGGAGGAAGATTAGCTGTGCGGAGACAAACAGGGGGAGTGGGGAATTGTTTCCACAGGCCTCCTCTTCTCCTATAGACCTGTCTGTCCCGTATGTGCCCAAACATCTGCCTCAGCAACATCCTCATGTGATCAAGGCCAGGGTTATAAAATTAAACAAACCGACAATGACATCGACACAGCCCCTTCACCAGGGAAGAAAAACCATCCAAATGTCATATGACAAATGATACACAGACACAATGAATCATATTGTAAGCAAATGATAATATCCATCTCCACACCCACAAGTGACATCAGCATCCATAGTTAAATGTAGGAAACAACAGCCTACCTTTTAAATCTTTACCCACACAGATTCTTCAGCCTGTGTCATTAGTCTCTCTGATTGTTATTAGCAGTATTTATGACTATTCGGGCCGGTGAAGAACGATAGGTCCTGGTTCCCCAGAGGGGCCTTCTCTCCCTGCTGCTCTCTGCTGCGATTGTCAATCTTTAACCTCGGCTCTGAGCTGCCGATTGGTTTGAGCACCACACGGAGGTACCTGATTGGGCGACGGACTCAGTGTGCCACACAGGCTCTCTGCTCCGCACTCTCTCCTCAGCCACAGTGCTGCAATGCAGAGAGGACTGCTCCTCAGGAAACGCTAAAACCTCCCTGAAATATCCAAGTCCCTTGCTGCCCTACGACCCATATGGACCACAGTGGCTGCTGTGTCTTTTATCAAATATGGAGGATCCTGTTCCACAGCCTTGACAAGAGTGCAGATCGGATTCCCTCCCTGGCTGTGCTCTAAGCCAGTATGTGTGGGTGTGTTTATATGTGTGTGTGTGTGTGTGTATGTGAGGCATCCATTTTGAAGACACACTCTCTCTCTCCGTCTCTCCGTCTCTCTTTCTCTCTCTCTGCCTGCTGTGCACACTATAGGCAGTACATGCGTGCGCTTCAGTAGACTGCTGTAGGCAGCACATACAGCTAACCAGAGGACTAGCCTGCTGGAATGGAGCAATGGCCTTAACAATGAGACAGGACGTAAAACGTCACAGGCCCCTCCAAAACACACAGGCGGCTGCCAGCAATCCTTTCCCACTGTCTCCCAATGGCCTCATCAGCTATATATATTAACCGGAGATTGTTGTACTCCATCAAACAACGTCTTAGATACAACCGTGTAACCCAAACCCTCAGAGCCATTCGTTGTATCAAGTTCTTTGTTACCAAAAATAGTGTAGTTTAGACTATTTCTTTCCCAGGGAATTTTGACCAGCTAAAAATACCCTGAGCATTTCTGGACACTGTAATACTTACACTGTGATACTGTAATAATTATTTGAGACTGATTCAAAACAACGTCAGGTAATACAGCCAGGAGTACCCATTCGCCCGCTTTCACGTCACTTATACAAACATAATATATTATATGATTTGTGGTTTGCGGTAATATTTATGAAATAACCACAAAGCTCACAACATGAATGTCCAAACTGTAGCCACGTCTTCTTTAAACAACGAGACCCATTTCAACCGTGTGCTGCACTGTGTACCAGACAGAGGGAAAACTAAGAGCCATGGAGGTCACCGGGAAACGTGGGGCAGCTTGGTTCATCGTTGAATAATTTAAACATGAGGACCAGCTATAACGTGGATTCAAGTACGCCAACGTTAGTCCTCAAGCCGGCATGGAATGAAAGGATTAGAGGCATTACCAAAAATCCCCATTCACAAAAAGCCCCCCCCCCCCCCTGAAAAGATTTTCAGGTTCAAATAAATGCAGGATGTGGCCGGACCACGGTGACGCAACATTCAATGGCAGCCATTATACACAGCGCCCTGATCTAGGGTAAGATAGTTTCCATGTCGACAGGCAACTGTCCAATCATGATGCACAATTAAGACATGATTCACGGCAGTGTTTACTTTTTCGACGAGTCGGTTGATGTGTCATGTTGAGCGTGTCACGTGCGCAGCTACACCTAGTCCAAGGTTCAAGCTAGTATTCCTGCTCCTGTGGGGGAGACAGGCTTCCCTAAATAAGACTTTGCCTCATCGTTCTCTGTTCTCTCGCATACCAATACCCGGAGTTCCTCAAGCATGAGGGACAGAAAGGGGAAGCCCGCTGACATGGCTACTGCACACAGAACTCCCACAGAGCACACCCATCGGGCCCATTCAACTTCTCTATAACCCCGGAATCAATAGACTGGATTAGAACACAAACACCCTCCTTTGACTTTAGGGAACAGTAGTCTCTAGAGTTCCCAGGACTATGCCTTCCCAGTACGGGTCTTAAGGTTTTCTTATGGTTGTCAAAAATGGATGTGAAGGTGAGGAGAACTGTGGTGTAGAAAAAAAACATGGAGGGAAAAAAAAGGACAACTCTCAAGTCTTTTTCCCAAAGCAGCCACACATGTAACAGCCTATCTGTGCTCCAGCTCAATTCTTGCTGTGTTGTCAGTTTACCATCTGTTAAAACCAGTGCTGCTTCCCTCCCCAAATATCAGCTCCCCACTCTCTCTTCCTGCTGCTGAAGACCTCTTCAGCAAGGCCTGCCATTTTGAGAGGCCAGGTCAGCCAGCCTGGATCTCTTGCTTTGCACGTCGCAATCCTATCCACAAGTCCACCAGAGGAAACTGTATTCCCCGAGTCAATATTCATCAGCCATTATATCTCCTCCCCTGTGTCCGGGAAGTTATCTTGTCTCATGACTGCTGTGCTCTGTTCTCCTTCCAGACTCCACTCTGTGTGTGAGGTGCCAGGCAGACAGTCTCCCTCTCCCATGTATGTCAAGACGAACCTGCATGACTCAGGGACATGAATCTCATACATTGGCTGGTGCCACATCAATATAGTAGTGAAAGAAGGAAAATCATGCTTACCTCTGTGGATGCATGGCTAACAAACTCTGTGTGATATATCAATGCTTATTAAAACATGGAGGACAGCCTTGTCAGCCCTCACCCTGCTCAGAGCACAGCCTCGGCTCTCAGAGCTGTCTGATATACTGCTCTCATAAAAGGCCTGCCAGGAGTGGCCACTGCTGTGGAGGGAAATGTAAGGCGGCAGCTGATTGGCCACTGCACTTCCTGGCTGCCTCGCTTTTGTTTAGCACATCGGCAGTCTGAAGCTCTGTGAGAGGAAAGAGAGGATCAGGGTCTGAATCAAAAAATATAAAAAACACAGCCAACACACACGTTAACTGGCTGCCATCCCACATCCCACAGCTGTTAAGAATTCTTCAACTGGTTATGTTATGTTACACATGTTTTCTTTCACAAGGAGAAGTATTACGTGTGCATATGGACAGGCCTGAGGCCTACACGCTCATAGAAACCTTTGTCTCACTAGATCACACCCGAATGTTTAACTGTCCCTGACAGGAAGTAAAAAAAAACCTGTTATTCAAATACAGGCCCAGGGCAAGTAGGCTAAGTGGGTGTATTTACTTAGAGCCAGAAAAAAACAAAAGCTGAAATGGTTAACATGCCACGGTAATATTCTAGGTTATTGCCAAGCAGTTTAACCTCTCATCTTGTCATTTCGCAATCTATCAGACTTTATTTTTTTCCCATGAATTAATAACTTATCGATTATGTTGTTTTATTACCTACATTCTATATTCATATGATTGATCTGGGAGTTGGTAGCTGTAGAGCTGTAGCATTAATGTAATGTTTTTGTTTTTGGCCAAATAAACAGAATGAAGTAACCATTTACTTTTATCTTGAACAACCTCATGTTGAAGTCTGATGTGTGTCTATCTCTTTGTCTTTATGTCATATTTACATGTATTTAGTAGACCAATACACTGCAGTAATTGAGTCTTGAATGAAGTGAAACAATATTTTATGAATTA
This sequence comes from Trachyrincus murrayi, assembly GCA_900323305.1. Classification (NCBI taxonomy): domain Eukaryota; kingdom Metazoa; phylum Chordata; class Actinopteri; order Gadiformes; family Macrouridae; genus Trachyrincus; species Trachyrincus murrayi. The sequence goes on along the minus strand of OOFB01012896.1, from coordinate 17,221 downwards.
AATACATTTGATATTAGGTGCACTGTCCTGTGGGCTGACCAATCTAGAAACCTAACATTAACCTACTTATAAATGTGATTATAACCTGAAGTAAAGAAGCGACCCCTTGTGCCATAATAGTGGCAGTGCAGGGGATAAATTATCTACAACAGAGACTAGCAAAAGCCAAGAGGGGTTTACAATTAAATACGCTTTTATAGTAGGACTGCATTATAAAACAGTATGCCAAAAAACTATTTTTTCCAGTGTCGTTCGTATGGGAAATCAGGTAAAGTTATAAGACTAACCGGTTTGTCTAATTCTGAATTTAAACGGCGAGAAAACGATTTGCTCTTGTATTTAAGTTTGCCGTAGCCTATTTTATTAATCTGGCAGAATGTATATTTCAATAGATATACTGTTAAGTTAGACATGACAATATATTTGTAGAGAGATAGTAATTCACCAAACATGCTGTAGATGGCAACCTCGAGCTTATTTGCGTTTTGCCTGCAAATTACCATAAAATGTGGGCTGCTTGCCATGTGATCCCTGCTTTTCAACTGCGTTTTTTCTTCATTGCCGAACGTGTCAGCCGAAGCTCAAGAGCAAATAGTAGGCCTACCGTAGAGAGGCCTACCGTAGAGAGGCCTACGCTCAAATCAACATGTAAACGACGCCAATGTCTCAATCCATACACGTTGAAATTCTATTCTATTCTTTTTATTTACCTTTTTGAAAAGTAGGCTATTTTTATTTCACCATATATTGCAAATATGTTACAAATGTATTGACCCAGTCTAATACAATCTAAGAAACTAGCTTTCTGCTTTTGTACACGTTAGCGTCCGATCTTGTTTCTGAAATTGGTTTCACTAACTTGAGCCCTTTTCTGTTTTAATTATACGGGTTTGCTCTTGGTGGTCGTCGTGTAGTTTTGCGTCATCTTGGTCGCGTTGCGGGGGAAGGGTCTCTGTTCGGAGCAATGGGAGGCACGCTGTTAGTTGTTTGCAGGTAAACCCATCTGAATACATTAATGATTATAGGGCTATCTCCTGTCCTTTCAAACTGTTATCTCCTTTCAACGTGGAGAGGCTAAGTGGGGATGGGGGTGGAATAAGTGTCTCACTGACAGGGAGGGGGAGGTCAGTCTTCTGTGTTTTGTGGGGGAAGGGGCTCAAACAGAGGGCCATGGGCCCCGCTTAGGTCTCTGTGGAATGTAATTGAGGCTCTCTCTCACTCACACACACACACACACACACACACACACACACACACACACACACACACACACACACACACACACACACACACACACACACACACACACAACATCATACAAATCGTAGTAAAAGGGGCACCGTGTGTGGTTGTAGAGTCGAAGGATAATAGCTATAGACCACAACCCATAAAATATCTAGAAAACAGCATAGCCTACACAATTATGTGTAGCTTATTTGTAAGATAAGTAGGCCATTAGTAGGACATGCCATGGCCTACTGATGTAAATAAGTATAGTCTACAATTTGCTAATCTACATGAATATGGCCCACTCAAACTGTCTAATCAACATGTTGAAAAGTGTATGACAGAGGCAATGAACTTCACTAATCTCTACTCTTCTTGTTGAGACTTTTCAGTCCAAAAAGAAAATGAAAACTTTTTCACGCCAAGCTTAAAAGACGTGTTGTTTTCAATGGAAAATCTCCATTTTCATGTTATGCACCTTAAACTGGTGATCGTTTATGGAATTATGTTCCCGAAAGGAAAGCGCAAGTGAGGGGCTAATTACCTAGACGTTACACTGCCTCTCTCCGCCCAAACTCGTCCGCTCCCCTCCCATCCCCCTCCGACGCTGGCCCTCCCCAGCAGTTGAAATTCTACACGAGTGTGTCTTACATATCACCATGGAGACAGTTTCTTCCATCTTCCATAGCTGTTCTGCGGAGGCTATAGAGCTAGCCGTATCCTGCAATTAGTTTGCCAGCGCAAATACCTTCCACACACCTAGTTTCAGATAGGCCTATTGGAAATTGCACCCAAAACAAAATGTGTTTTGGTGTTGTGTTGGAGTCTACTCCAACACAAGTTGGGGCATGCATGTTTAATAGCTGACATAATTGAAAGCCCTTGATTAACTGAGTGCAACCTGCAATAATTAAGAATCAAGTCACTTAACTTTTAACTAGGCCTATATAGGCCTAGATTAGGCCTGTATGTCGCGTAAGATCACGTGTGTATAATTGTCCTGCTATGCAGAACATGGAAAGCATTATGCCTAATTAAACTAAGTCCACAGCAAGAACTCTGACAAGGTCGTTATTATAGCATAGCCTACCTACAGGCCTACCTCCGTGAGCACCAGCACTCCCAAATTAGCAGTATCTTTTTGTATGTTTCTTACTTTTTGGTGATGTGAATGGTCGCATAGCGAGCGCCTATAAATAAACTAATGCGTTAAGAACCCTCCCCCCCTCGCCTCCCTCCAATAATATCCTTGACTGCTGCTCTTATCACCTACGGGGGTATTTCTGTGTGTGTAGTTTAGTCTCAGAAGGAGACGTCCGTTTTAACACGGGCCGGGGGGGGGAAGTAGAACTACAATACCCAGAAGGCACCTCGGCCGTCTCCACCAAGCTGGCTTCTTGCGCTTTGGGAGTGTTTTCCATTTAAACAAACAGTCCTGCTGAAGATGGCGGAGAGTTCATAGACGCGAAAAAGAGAGACTGGTCTTTTACTCAATGAAATCACAGAAGAGGCCGGTGAGTTTATTTTCTTCATTCAAGCCAATCAATAAGACGTCTCGGATACACCGAGAAAGCAAAGCGTTTTAAACGCGATGCGATCGTATTACTCTTACCCCGCGGAGCAGTTAGTAGTCGTTTGCTGAACGCTGGTGTGTGTTTTACCGTCATACAGCCTGTCTGTTGTGGTGTGTTGCGCCGTGCACTCAACTCTTAACAAGAAGCTTTCTTCTCCTCATTCCTCTTACCCCTATCGTTATTTTTTGCTTTTCGAAATGCGATGCAAAGTTTATACGAAAGATAACGATGATGATGATAATAATAATAGTAGCGTAACGGCGTGCAGGACTCGGCGGTCGCAGGCGAATTCGCCCCGTCGACACCAGTGCGAACTCCTTTGTATGTAAACAGGTATAATACGGTATGTAAACCGGTATAATACGGTATGTAAACAGGTATAATACGGTATGTAAACAGGTATAATACGGTAATGTCCGGTGGCCAATCGAGGATAATGCTCGTTTTAATTTCTCCCCCCCGCCGATCGACTTGTTTTACTTTTCCACGGCTCGACTTTTGTGTGACACTCTCTTAAGCGGCTGAACGCCACTCGCTTCGTCGAGGGTTCCTCTCGACGTCTTCTGATGGTCAAGTTTTCCCGTATACATACGATGTGTAGTTAATGGATCAATTGTTACGTTATTGTTACTTTGCCACCACGGGCGGTTTGATTGATTTTCCCCAGATATATATTTAAAAAAAACTCCTCTTATGGGACCCTATAGCCCTAAAGTGTTTTTTTGGTTCGGTTTGGACATTGATATTTGTCTCGATGTGGTGCCTTAAGGTGTACCATGTTAACGTGCATGTTGTAACGTACACACATGTTACGTGCATGTGATGACACATTAGAGCCGAAGGTGCAAGCGGTGCTACACCGATCTGAATACGGGCACTGGGTACTCACTTAACGACTGCTTAGGATCGGCGTGTAGGAGAGTAGACGTGATGAAGCTCACCGGTCATTTAGGAGCACTGCACTACTAACGCGTTAAACTAATATGCTTGCTGATGATTTCATGGTTAAGAAGGAGGACGACGCGATCGCTGAACTACACCTTCCCCAAGCCTGCACGGGGGGGGGGATTATGTAGGAAGCTTGCTCATGGGCAGCCGCTGTGACGGTGGAGGTGGTTAGTTAGTCATGTCAGAAACCCGTGTTGACGTCTAGGTGTGCTGGATCTCGTTCTGCCCCGGCAATCCCACTAGTTCTCTCTCGCTACGTGATGGTGTCGGAAATGATGTAAGCACACACATCGTCCACCCATAATAATAATAATAATGATGGTGGTGGTGGTCCCTTGAATGTTTGTTATGATGTTTGTTTTGTGCGATTGGGGGAAGTTGGGATTGATCAAGCGAGAGCGATGCTGCGCGCATCGTACATTCCTCAACTGGGCAAAGATGTCTTTTATTGTGAGTATATGCAGGAATGCCATGGGTAAACCCCGCGGATGCAGTGTTTTAGTAGGTGGCCTGATGACCACTGTGGGAACCTGTGCGAAGAACGCGTTCTGCTCATATTTGTGGCAAATGGTGCCCCCTGTCTCTTTATCTCTCTTTTCTTTCTCCCTCACACAGCGCGTCAGGCTGCATTAACAATGAATCAATCTTTGGGGGACTTCTTTGACGGCAGATGGGGCGAAGAAGTGACTTGGGTGCATACTCTTTGTCTGCCTGTCCCTATGCGCTCTCAATAATTCATTAACTTATCACATTTTCTTGTGAGACTTGAGAGGAGGAATTCTTTCAGCATACCAGATTGTGAGAAGATCAGAGGTTCAGATCTAGGTCTCGCCTGTTCAGGCTACTGTGCACGTTTAACGGCGGGGCTGTTGTCCAAGTCATCTGTGAATAGGATGAAGCTTGGTTGTTGTTTTTTTTCTTCTCTCGAGTGGATCGCCGAAAGAACACCGTACTGAGTATAATTCATGTGCTCAACCTGTGATTAATGTTCCATCATTGTTTTATCAAGCGGCATATTTGCACCGCTGTTGTCTGAATTGGTGGCATTCCTTCGGTGTGTTGTCAGTCAGACTGGGCACAACAGGAGAAGGCAGTAGCAGCTCTCGAGTTTAGCTTCAAGTTAACGTCCAATCACCCGCAGGCATGCGCCTCGAACCAACCACACCAGCTCCAGGCTGCAGGAGGCGCGGACACGGCGACCTGAAAGGAAAAGCCGATTGTTTCCCTAATTGAAATTTGACTCTGTGGTACCTTTTCTGTCGGGCACCAGGAGGAGGAGGGGGAGGTGGGTGGTAGCGGGTTGCTGGTTAAAGCACAGCCAAACAAGCAAGGGGGGCTACCTCTTGCCTGTCCCATGCTTGGTTCTGTGTTGCTGAGCTCCAACCAAGTCGTCTAGAATGTGTTAGTGGTGAAAAAATTTTGTTTTTGTTTTTTACACATGCATACTTGCCTAAATGTGCATGCGGGGTGTTTTCTGCAATGTGCAACTAGGCTTGTTTTCAAATCTTGATTTTGACAAAATGCCAGGATATAGTAGAATCTGCCTCCTCCCCCTAATTCGTTTTGTAGTTTTTTTATGTATGTGTGTGTGTGCTAAATAAAGACGGCTCTCTTAAACTGGATCGTTGTGTTTCCACCTTCTGAAATATTCACAGCAACGTTGCCCAGACAAGTAAACATTACAGTATGAGCAGAGTTACTCAAACTCCCCCCCCCCCCCGCCTCTTTCTTCTCGTGGAGGACGCCAGGCAGACGGACCCACGGTGACCAGTTTAAGATGGCAGTCTTAGCTCCCTATTTTTGTTGCGTCTCTTTCATTCAACAACCCCTCTCTTTCTCTCTCTCCCCTCTCCTTCAACTCTTGAGATAATGGCCAAATGCTAGGCTAGTTGAGCCATATGTGAGCCATGCACACTTCTGAAAAAGCCAAACGGGCAGCCTGAAGCAATCATTGCACCCAATTCAAGTTTATAACCAGCAAGTCTTTGGAACAGTTCACTCTCTGCAGTCGCAGTTGATTGGACGAAAGCAAAAGTTTATTAGGGAAGGGGGTGCCAAGATCTTTGCCCCCCCTTTCTCTGCCCTTCCTCTTTAACTTCAACTCCCCCCCACACACACTCCCCCTTTAACTTTCTCTCCCTCTGCTGAAGAATGCTCGTAAACGAGACTTCACCTGAACCAACCATAGGGGGAAAGTGACCGACTAGTTTAGTTTTTTACCGTAGTAAAATTATAGTCTGAGGTTGTTGTTTTGTTTAGGGCCTCCGTTCTAAAGTCTCTTTAGGGGCGGAGACTTGGGGTGGAAAGAAGTTCAGTTTGTGGATAAATGTTACCAGATGCTCTCGTGCTCTTTCTCTCTCTCCCTGTTGCTGTTTCTCTTTTCTCTCTGTAGCGCTCGTTCTCCCTCTTTCTGTGTCTGTGTCTCTCTCTCTCTCTCTCTCTGTCTCTCCCGCTCTCGGTCATGCTCTCTGTCTGTCTCTGTCTGTCTGAGACAGAGCTATGTAGGACAAGTCATTTCTGGATGAACTTCTCAACTCCTCCGTGGACACCTTGCTTTCATTCTGCCCCTCCCCTCCTGCCTCCAACCCAAGTGCCCACCCTTTTCCTGCCCTAT
>OOFB01012883.1:18807-31811 GCA_900323305.1 Trachyrincus murrayi | reverse complement strand
CTGGCAATACCCCGCTATCCAAACCGTGTGTGTATTTTTATGACAGAAAGAGAAAGTGTATGCTTGTATGCATTTGTGCATGCATGAATGCGTGCATACTTGTGTGTGTGTGTGTGTGTGTGTGTGTGTGTGTGTGTGTGTGTGTGTGTGTGTGTGTGTGTGTGTGTTCAGGGGTGGTCGCTCCGTATGAACGCAATACCACGCACGGCTATAGAGATGTAGACGAAGACATCTTAACATTTCTATAGTGCACGCTGTTGTCCAAAACGAAAGTGAAACCACTACAGGAGACGACACGAGAGAATCGAGACAATGATGCAGCAACCTGAACTTGGGCGACGGAGGAGCACAATATGTTTGGCGGCTTTGTAAACGCTTGTAAGAAATGCCCTTACCCTACACGTATTGTCATCAGAGAATGCAGATATTGTCTCGCTGTTAACTGACCCAGGATCTCCCTCAAGGCTCTATCTAATTCTTCCTCTGCATGCCTTTCTGTTCTGAGATGATAAAACGCGAAACACATACATCGTCAGTGACCAAAGCGCAGACAAAATTATCAAAAGTAGCCCAAAATGTGCCTTTAAGTTCAATGTCACAGCAATAAATGAGCGTATACCACCTAATACACACACACGCACACACACACACACACACACACACACACACACACACACACACACGCACGCACGCACGCACGCACGCACGCGCGCGCAAACACACACACGTGTTTCTAACGTCTTTTGTATCGTTATTTCATTAAGAACTTCAACATCAGCATTTTAGGCTACTAGATAACATTGAACAAATAATGCGAGAAACTTTGGAAAACAAAGGAAGCAAACATTTTCGCAACATCAAAAATGTTGTTTAAATGGAGTTTAGTTCCAGTACAGGGCTGCAGGTGTGACGTGTGTGGCCGTTTACCTTTTTTCTGGTGGGTAGTACAGTGTATACACGTCGTCGTCTAAGGATGGTGGGCTGCGGATAGCAATTTGATCACTATCAAACCCCATGTCCGATAATGTGTTCCCGTCTTCATCGAAAGCGTCGTTTTCAAGTCTGGAATAGGAAAAAAAAATGTTATATAATAATTCGATTCGTGATCGTTTGGAGAGAAAAGAAAGAAAACACCGTACTCGGAAACAGAATAACCTAATATGGTTTCAACAAAAAAATAACTGAGGTAACGTGATATTTTTACTTGGTAGGTTGGAAACAGAAAAAAATTAAATATTTTCTGAATAATGACTGAAGCGAATTATGGCATACCAAACAAAGACATACCGCGAATAAACATTTACATTTTATTGTTTTGGACAAATATGCATTTGATGTGTTGCCGAATATTCATTGGCTGAAGTGTCATTAATTATTTAGGCCTAGAGATATAGAGACAATAGGGGATAGACGTGTGTTATATTCGGTGGGCCTAGAGTGGAAATAAGATTTGTAAAAAATCCGCAGTGAAATATTCGAACCGATAAATAAATAACCACGCCTAAGTTATGGCTTTGCTTTCGGAAGACAAAACATCTTATAATTAGGGATAACGCATTCCTCGTCGTTTTGCCTCGCCTCTTCTCGGTGACGCCATTCCATCGTCATCCCAAGGGCGATCCGTAGCATTGACTGCACTCTCGTCTATAATAGGGGTAGTTCTGTTCACCGCCCCGATGGACACATACCTCTACGACATTTCCACTGTCGTTTTCCAAGAGTCGGTTATTTGTGGAAGTGGAAAATCATTTCCATATCAACGTTTGTTTGTCTCTTTTGTTAAATGGCAGACGCGCACAAAGGTACCCTGCGTAATTACGCACGCTTGTTTGAAATAAAGGCGACCCGATCCAACATGACAGGCTTTACTTGTTACAAACTATTTACTGCGGTGCAATAGCTGAACGTATAATACATGTTCATTTCTAATCGAATTAAAATCCGGAATATATCATGTATATTAAGGAAGGAAAGCACATTCACATACCTAATCTTAGGGTAACTTAATCCGATAGGTGTGCAGTAAACACTGTAGTGCATTATGATTCCATAGATGAGCAAGACTAATGTCGCTTTACTCGAACTGGCCATGCTGTTAGAATTTAAAAAGAAAAAGAAAAGAGATGTTAAACAAGTGAACACAACCATTGCATTCCAAAAATACTCATGCGCATTCTTTCTCACATACAACTATAGGCTACGTTACGTTATTCTTAACACTAAACCGGTGGATTGAATTAAAGGCAATTAAAACCAAGTATATAAAGACACACTCCGTTCTACAAAACATTGTTTTCACGCTCGTTCAATCATTCCGTTCCATAAAAGTGCAAAATTGACATTAAATCCACACCAAATCGACTTCCTTTGGATACAACGACAAAGTTAAGAAGAAGAAAAAAAGCGGGGTGGGGGTAAACGGTGTTCTTCGCGCAAAAAAAAAAAAAAATTTAAAATGAAAAAAAAATCCAACTTAATCTTGCGCTCCGTTATAGAAAATTTCCCCCAAGTTTTGAGTGGCTTGCTCTGTACAGCGGTAAGCACATACCTATAGCAGGGCTGGAAGAGAGCAGGACTGTAACGGTGTGGTCCGGGCGCGGCTGTTGCAGCGTGTGTGTGAGAGAGAGAGAGATAGTGATCTTTCTCACGGCAGCTCGTCCTCTTCCCTGGCTCAAAGCGCCGCTGCCGTTTCCTTATGGTCCCCTCAACGCAAGGCGGTCGTACTTTTATACACACAATAGGTGACTAAACCAGTCGTTCACGCAAACAAAAAACTGAAAAGTATACCGCCGTGTGCGTCTACATATCTTTGCTCAAAAGTTTTTTTGTCCTGCACTCCGATTGCCTTGGATTTTTATCCATGTATCGCCAGCCTTGCCTTTTTTTTTTTTTTTTTCAATAAGTCACATTAAGGATGCTATAGACGTCATCAGGCGTTCCTCCCGGAATATAATAGTACAGTTCCTTCCTCATCGACGCATCCGTCAGACTCATCCCCCCACCCTCCCCTCACTCCCTAAGATGGAAGTTTACTTCGAAACTTAATTTTTTCAGAAAGGGGCGAATGCATACATTTATGAACTTTACACACGCCGACGTGACGGTCAGCACAAATCATTTTCTGTCTCAACGCGACCACGATGTCTCCCACGCGTCATCGATAACTCCAATTAGGGTTTTATGATTATGGCTGAGCCGGGAAATGATAGGCCTAATATTTGTGAGAAATGATGGTAGCGGTGTCTCCGTGAAATGGACTTCAGGGAGTTGTGCTGGGGACAGCGTATCCGCTATCGAGACCACAGGCCTTCGGGAAACAGGAACTGTCCAGTGCTGAAATGTACAGAACTGCTTTGGCTCCATGAGCCACGTAATTTTTTCCCCACTATTATCTAGGCCTATATTATTACTAAGCATTAAGCGCGGATTTGGATTGATATAGGCTAACATTAATGCATGCATAGGCTTTGAATCTCTTGCTTGCTTAAAACTGATTTCACTATGTCGAGTCATTCAGGTTGTCGAGTTAGACTTTTGGCCATTTTTGTCAACGGTCTCACGCAACTTTTAAAATAGATTTATGTTATCTATATTTTATAATAGGTAGGCCTAAACCTCTACCCCACCCAAAAAATCTGAATTGGCAATGTGTATGCCTATTTTACAAAGTGCTATAATAGAGAACGTGTTATAATAAATGTGATAGGGCGTAGGCTACACGTTCTCATTGCCTATAAGGGCCATGCACCTTGTTAACTAAATACGGCCCATCACTATTGCGCCAATTTGATTATTTTTGTTCACGTCTGAAATGTGTTGACTCAGAAGGAATATGACGAACACGTAGCCATTGCGAAACAGCCCATCCCAACTTTTGATACAGGGCGTGATTCACAGAAAGTGCACTCGGCAAGGGTTAAAACTAAAGAAAGACTCATACCTTAATCCGCGCGTTCGCTCTCGGCGTGGCCATACAAATGGCTTGACAAATGGCGCCACCATGAGGAAAAGGCCTAAATGCGAATCGTTTGAAGAAGAGGATGAATCACCAGATATCTTTTCACACAGTCATTTTCATCATGTCTTTTTGCCAGTAGGTTGGCTCCTTTCTCCAGGGAAATAGTTAACCTATAGGCCTAACTCCACCAAAGGAAGACAAATAACCTAGAGATAACGACCATTATTATATTAAATCCCGATTAAATGTATGACATACTTTATGTCTTTTAGGGGACATTCTTCTGTAAAAGATAAACACGAAGACTGATGACTTTAATTTCCTTCAGGGGCCTCCCCGGGCAGCAGTACCTGACTGAGCATGTGTACAGTAGGGGTCAGTAAATCACTCCAATCATTTTACTTGCCTGAGACTTTACCGGTTTTTACCAGTCAAATGTCTTGTGTATCCTAAACGGACAATACTTTGTGGCAAACATTATATCTTCGAAAAAATAAGCTTTCTAATAAGATTTCTACAATACAATTAGGCCTAGATAACGTATAGGGCTTAAAGTGCAAAATGAGAGCGCAGTTTATTAAGTTTAACACCGGCCGTTTCCGACATCGAAGCCTAGAGGGCGCCAATGCCATTTGGATGTGGTTCAACCATGGGTTCAGAGGTTAAACGACATATAGGCTACAACTTTGTGTTATTTCATGTATTTATTAATTTATTTGTGCAATTTCAAAATATTTTCTTTCGAAAACGGAAGAAAAAAAAAAATGCTTCAGCATTGGATTTTCTACACCAATATGCATTTGGGATGTCGGCCATATTGAGTGCATGGGAAATCCCTGCTGAAGGGGATGAGTCTTCCTGGCCTCGTCCTTAGCTGCTACTTCTATTGTTGTTGGGGCTCAATGGAGGCTTCGCCGGTTCCTGATCACGTTACTCTCAACGGTCGATGATCTCGTGAAACAATCGCGGTATTTAAACATATGCGTGTTGTGAATGTCCAGTAACGCTGTGGGCGATTCGTGTTAGTGAGAATTAAGCGTGCGGCGCGAGGGACCTTGGAATCGGTACATTTTGTGTGAGCACGAGAGCCGCCATGGGACGGACCGACGACTGAGATTGGAGTCGAGTCCCTCTTGGACCGTACCATAAACTACGTGGAACAAAACGCTACAGGACGCTACATGTAGCCTCATCTGGGAAAGTAATTAAGGTCTCTTTTTAAGGTAAGGATTAAAAACAAAAACAAAAAACCGAACGTAGAAGCCGAAAGTGAGTTTGAAAAGTACATTGTATAGCGCGCGCGGTACGTGTTCGGTGGAACAACGCACGAAAGTTAAACCAACTGCCGTTAGAGACGTTGTGTACCCTCGTGCTGCTGCATTTAAAGCCCCTGTGCGGGGTTCACTGGGAGCAGTGGTGCTCATGTTATGGTTGCTGTCTCGAGTCGTCTCTGCCTTCCTTCCAAAGTTTACCTACGCGTCTCTCTGAGGCCTTATCTGTGATCGGCCCATGGACTGCACAACACAAGATGGCCCTATATATATATATATATATATATATATACAATCTTTTATTTCGGCATAGCAAAAATGTACTTGGCCTTTGAAACACCGACCCATTTTGAGTCGTGTCATATATATATATAGTACTACTATATATGCTACTGTCCTACAGTTATACATATTCGTGGCCTCTATGCTAGTTTCGTGTTTTTATGTGTACTGATGCTGTTCCTGTCTCATACTTGGAGTACCCAGAGTGTCTGCTGCTTGCCTGGGTGCTCCAGCTAGTAATGTGTCCTCCAGTAATCCCCCTCTATGGTAATCCCTCTGTGAGTGCAGCACTACCTTGGACGACAATGTTGTTGTCTCTCATTTAGACACACACACACACACACACACACACACACACACACACACACACACACACACACACACAGACACACACACACAGACAGCTGGAATGGAGGAGTCTGTTGGCAGTGAAGTGAGGAGCACTCACAGGTGGTGTTGGCTGGGAAAACTGGCCCCCACCACCCCCGAAGGATCTCCACTCCTTCAGCAGCCCTTGCTGTACTGTAATGTGTACATTGGAACTACCACCATATGTATATATTATGTGTGTGCTGTGTTTGTAATGCTTCCATTAGCATGCCAAATGTTGATACTCTTCACAGAAAAGTGGTTCTGAGGGGGGGGGGTTACGTTAGTAGGGGGAGAATGAACGACAAAACTGTGATGTCAGCTAAATTCAGCGGATGTCTATGGTACGGTGGCTTTTGTATTCGCTGGACGGATAGAGAACTCCGCCTATAGGGAGAGCTGTTCTTTGAAGATGTCTCTCTCTCTTGCCCACCCTGACTCAATCCTTTGACAGGCACAGCAGGTGGCCTGAATGGCATGAATGGATTCGGAAGGAAGTCCCTCCCGACCCCCAGCCCGCTCCTCTGCTCCCTGTGATTGGCAGAGATTGCAGGATGCCCCAGTGATAAGCAGCACAGAATGTGTGCCAGGGCTGTGACCGAATTACACTGCTTAATGTGAGGAGCCATTCCTTCGGTCTCATTCCTTCTAGCTGGCAGCCCATATTGGCTGAACAAATGTGTATTTTGGTATTTCTTTCAAGCCTATCTGCATTTATGCAAAGCAATATATTTCAGCTACAACGGTGGTTTATGTTATTCAAGCTCACCCGTAAGCCTACTTTAGTTTGTGTGAATCGACAGTAACTGAGGGAGTTAAAGGTGTGCCGACTGTAGTGACTGCAAACATTACGCAATGCTGTGGCTCAAAGGTTACGGCAACTCCTTTTGAAGCGTTTCAACGTATCTGATTAAGCACACCAGCGGTCGGGACACGTCATGCTTGTTCTTGCTGAGTGCATGTGCAGCTGCCAAAGACATTTCTGTCTGTCTACTACATACTTAACCTGACCTACCATTGGTTGTTGATAGTGGTTAGTTCAAGGGTAAGCATTATGTTGATACTGTGAAGCGTGATACTTTCATGAATGGGCCAATGTGCTTGAGTGGACTTTGACCTTTTTTTCCAAGATGAGTAGCTTGACTTCATCATAGTTTTTTTTTTAAGCTAACCCTGGGCAATTTGTCATAAACCAGTGGGACTATAACAATAGCAATACTGTAGTTGATGGTTGTTTATGGTTTTATAAACGCTGTTAATCATGTTCTATTGTTATGTGACAGGTTACACCCTGCATAATTATCACAAAAGACAAGTGACAAGATGGATTGGCAGTGGACTTGTTTGTGGGAAAGACGAAGAAGACTCATTCATGTGTATCTTGTTTTTGTATGTGAAGTACCCAGCTTTGATCAGAGTTCACCCTTTCCAATCCCACGACATTGTGTCATGAGGCCCGGTGGGAGCCAGCAGCCTGTGTCCCTTTAGTGTGACGCTGCATGTTGGCCGTCTGGCACCAAGCCTCCCTGGTCACATGTCCTCCTGGGAACGGCATGGCCTCCCAACGTTTGTTTGAACGCCACACATTTAGTTAAATCCCTTTTTAGCACAGCATGCTGGGATACATCTTTCAAACGACAAAGCAACTGCTCGTCCATCCGGTTCTGGATTTGTCACCCTGCTTTGTAAGGTCTGCCTTGTGGGTTAGGAACGTGACAAACAATGGTGAACTTTGTTATTATTTGTTATTATTAGTGTTCACTACTTCACTCATTGTTCTGAGTTCTTTACCATCAGGCTTGATGGTTAAACCGTTTGTACAGTAGGCCTCATTCTGTCCTTAGCACTTTGTTCTTGATCCAAGGAGGCTGTATGATGAATTTAGTCTTTTTCCAAATGCATAAATGGATGCCTTTTTTCCCTGCTGTTTTTCACACTCGCTAAATGACAACTGCAAGAGTAGTCATTCATAATCCAATTCGTGACTAGCATCTCATTTGAGGCCTGTGCGTGAGGACACATTTTTCTGCAGTCTGTCACCCTGTTCCCTTGGAACCAGCGAAAGAATGGTGCTTTTCTCGCTATTGCAAATCTCCTTGTCTATTTAACGGCCTCAATTACCAAGTTGCCGGGAAGAGGCCAGCCCATAATCTGCCTTTAAATGTGTTTGCCGTGAATGTGATTTGAGCCCTCATTAGTTCTGGTAAATTTGATACGCGAGAGAAAATCCGGTGTGGTTATTTTGGTGGATAATAGTAATTTTCCGGATGCATTCTCATCTTTCCATGTTTTCTTCCCTTTATTCTAATAATAGATTTGTTTCCCCCAGTTGTATGTAATTTGGTTGTAGGCTGAAAAACTATAGAGGAAACCCAGGGATGGTGTGGTTTATAGATCTTTCTTTTCCCCTGGACATGTTGCTAGGAGTAGGTGTAGTCATACTAAACTATTATAATAACTAGATTCTTACTAGGGATATCCCGATCAACGTTCCGAGTCATTTAATATTGAGCATCAGTTGATACCTAGTCCCGATCCGATACTTGTATTTTCCTAGATAATACAGTTGCACAGTGCACACCAAGTACATTAAAGTTATTACATTTAATCCAACGTATATGTTTGACAATTGAATAGCTCTGCAATACATAAAGGAAAAAATTGCCACTGTTTATGGGCTATCTCTTTAAAGTCTGCAGGCCGGTTGTGCAGGTCTCGTATCGTGATTTTAAGTAGTCAATCAAGTCGGCGATAGCTTATGGTGACATATAACGCATTATAACGATGATTAGAAAGACGTTAAAAGATCTGCTGCTGCGACAGAAGAATATCATCCTTATTTTTTATTTCCAATAAAGCTCACAAATGTCATTCAGTTTGACAACCAGCCCATGCACCTGTTAATCAGCGGTAGCATGTAGGCCTACTTTTCATTCTTTATTGACTGGGATTTATTTAAGGAGTTTTGCACACACAGAAACAAGTTGATGAACACATCATTGGGATGAATAAACCAAAACGCCAATTAAAATATTAAACAACATAAGTAACCAGTATGCAAAGGAAGCGTATACAGTTTCACATAGATTAATATAGCCTGCCTGCCAGAACTTTGAAATCAGAACTGAACTGTATTCCTGCAACACACCGACTTTTTGTGAAATGCGTGCCTATGAGCACTGTCAACGGC
Organism: Trachyrincus murrayi; assembly: GCA_900323305.1. Taxonomy (NCBI): domain Eukaryota; kingdom Metazoa; phylum Chordata; class Actinopteri; order Gadiformes; family Macrouridae; genus Trachyrincus; species Trachyrincus murrayi. The sequence continues at coordinate 22,741 of OOFB01012883.1, read as the reverse complement.
TTCACTCAGGAGCTCAGCCTAAAGTCTGGGTTTCAGGAAACCCTTGTTTTGATTCACATTGTAGGAACTATGTTGACATGCAAGTGCTGTGGCTGCAATTGTTTGGCTACGTAACGCTTGGCTTATGCCGTTTAGAGACATCATTATTTTGGAAATCGCCCTCGCTCATCTTCCATTAAAGTGGTGGAGCAGCCAGCAGAAGGAAGGAATTAGTGGGGAGCAGACTTGTCCTAATGAGGTTATACATACTTCAATAGTTTCAACTAACATGGGGATGTGTGAATAATGAATAAAGTGTAGGACTACTCCTTTTTGCGCGAACCTAAAAAAAAGAAAAACACGAGGAGAGTGAAACCCGTTCTCCAGTGAGATCCAGGCTGGTTATTGCGTCCTATAACCGAGATCAATTAAATGGGCTATGTTAGTTAAGTGTAGCCTACCTTTTATTGAGAGTCGGTGCAATTTAAAGAGGAATTACATTACATGCAAGACGAGCATTTATTGTCTGAGTGACTGAACAATAGTACAATAGCACAATCGTTTTTGAGTCACATAATCAGCAAATTGGCCGATCACGTGTTTACGGCGTGTATTGGCCGATAACGATCAGTGGCCGATCGATCGGGACATCCCTAATTCTTACCATTAGAGTACTGTACTTTTTGTATTAATTCCCCTCATTTTATCATGATACACAAGTATATTTTTATATATTATAAGATAAAAAAATATAATAGTTTTATACAATTATATATTTTCTTAAACAGGGATGGCCAAACGCACCACAGTGTCTCAAACCCTTTTGCTTTCCACGTCCCTTTGCTCTCAACAAATCTTTTGTGCAGGGACCATAATGTGGTGTCTGTAATAGTGGAATAAGTTGTGATTATGTTGTCTTTATCACCCTGCACCACATGGAGTACGCTATTTCCACATGTATATTTGTGCATGATGGTTTGGCAGCATACATTATGATCTCCACTACTACTGTGGTCTAGTGAAGTTTGGCATGTAGAGATCTTATTGCCTTGCCACAACATTTTGGATGTGTGCTGTGGAGCAGAGCATGGTACTACCATTACCATCATAAAAAGGGTTCCCCCTCTAAAATCACAACCTGCAACAGTAGACTATACTAACTGACTGTACTAAGGAAATGGCAATACTGTTTCAATACAGTCGTTCCCGTGCCACTTTTGTTGTTGTACTGCTCAACGAGACTGCAGTCCAGGAGCTTTGTCATCAGGGCAGTCAACAAATGTGTCATCAGGGTAGTCAACAAGGTACTCATCATGGGAGTGTACAGTTGGACTGTGCCTCCGAATTGGCCCAAAGCTACTGTATATCTGGGCCCCATGTGCTGGCGTCCACACTGCACAGTTTATTAAAAACTGACTAATTCAATTGTATTGTATTGGTCAATAATTTAAAATCCAACCCCCACCCACTGTTCTCAGTGGTTCTTTGTCTTTGTATTTAACAAATGTGCCAATTGTTGGCGCCTTTGGTCAGATTTCTTCAGTGCTGTTCTGACTCACACAAATGCAGTTGAATGCCAGACTTGACCAACGAAAACCATTTGGATGTAATTTCATTGTTCTCCTAAATCGTGCTTTTGAGTGCTTGATAATTGTTTAATTTTAGTTGAAAAAAACTTTTTAAAAACAAATGTGAAGATGAGATTAAAGATTTGTTTTGTACTAACCTAGCTACCTTGTCCATCTACGGAACTACTGAAACTATGAAGTATTGTAAAACCTAAACCATACAAATGGATATGTTATAGTTCTTTAGTCCTATGCCTTTTAGTCGTCGACAGCAGATGTGTGCTTTTGTTTGACGGAGGACGGAGAACAGATGCTCCTAGGAGGAATCTCCACGGTCCATTACTGTGTGTTTGGGCGTAAGGTCAGGATGAGCATTGCGATACTGCTCTCGGTCGTGAGCCCTCATTAGCATTTGCACTGCTTATTGTTAGCGCTTGCACTCCTTATCGTTAGCATTTGTATGGCTTTCAACAGGTCAGGGAATTGTTAAGTGTGCTGCCGACAGTGGGGTAGTGCCACAAGGCACCGTCTTCGACTCCTCCTTTTCTCCGTAATAAAAGATTCATTAAACGGACAAAAGACGGACCTGAAGGACACTTTTTGTAGTCTTTTAAAAGGTGGTGCAATCTGGCTCCCTTTTCACCAGGGGGTGGCTCTGTTTGGGCGCCTTCTAACTCCGTGTCCATCTCCAAAGTCAGATGCCTTACATATCGCACATTTGCTGCTAAAATCTTTACTGAAAATCACTAGCTGGTGAATAAATATTGTGTGTTCTTAGCCTCATTACATCAATCTAGTTTCATCAGCATTAGCCTGTAAGACTTAGCCAGGATTATGTGCACTTGGGTCATAGAGCCAAGACATTGGCCTTGTGGGGGTCCCTTTGCCGGATAGAAGATGCCAGTTCACCATTGCCCTCCTTCCAAGTCCATGTGTTGGTTTAGCTTTAGCATTTAGCTCCAGCTTCAGCACTGCTAAGTGCCTCTTAAGAACTTTTGGAGCTGCGGTGTGGCTGACATGCAGGTCAGCAGAGGGTCAAAGGTGGTTGTCAGGTTTATAATGGCTTCTGTTCAAGAGCCAGTGGCTGCTCTATGCAAACTATGTCGCTAACAGCTGGTAAATTCACCGACTAGCACAATGGAAACTATTAGTCCAACTATGCCAGTCTGAAGATAAAGCAATGAATAGGATTGGAATGGCCAAACAATGATCAGTATATGGCGCCATCCTTATTATTCCCAATGAGAAAGAGAAGGCATAAACTTGATAGCACCCTGGTCATTGGTGAATCGCCGTTTATGAACCAAGACTATGCCAAGGAGTTTGGCATCATTTAACAGCTGTTCTTGATATATATATATTTTTAGGTATACTGACTACTGGTGCAAACCTGTACTTGAGTAAACGAGTACTCGTCAAGCAAATCATGAACGATTACAAAAATATTGTAATCGAGAATAATTTTGTAGTCATTTGTCCGACATCTTATAAATACATTGTACATTATGTTGATGTGTATTTTGGCAAACTTGGGAGCATGATATGTCATTAAATAGTCAAAAGCCTTCGCCTTTGCGCAGTCATACGTTGTTGTTTCTCTTAAGTTAGAAAGATATTGGATATCGGGCAGCAGCACTCTCTATAGAGCCAAAGAAAAGCGAGTACTCGCTGAGATTTGAACCTTATATTCAATTATCATTTTTTATCATTTACTTACTTCAGCTCCATCATTACTGTCTATCTATTAGCTGTACTATTGCAGATACCTTGGCCTATATCATGACTCCAAATGCTTGCCACTTCCCTGTGAAGGAGGAGGTTCATTCTATTTCTATGTTTGTCCTCTCCCATGCTTGCCAAGCTGTTTTCATGGCATTGTTGAACCCTTTTGATATTTGAGTGACACCAACAGGCGAGCGCACATGCGCCACACATTTCTGATCCACTTCATTCAGTGGTGTCTTACTCCAAGGCAGTGAAACTGTGACGTTTGACAACACTACCGAGTCATCTGAAATGAATTGTGCCTGGAGGCATAAGGAGTCTGGCAGTATGGTGGTGTCGTTTATATACACACACACACACACACACACACCCACACACACACACACACACACACACACACACACACACACACACACACACACACACACACACACACACACACACACACACACACACACAGAGAGAGAGAGACAGGTGTGCCCTGAAGACTCTGCAGTGGACCACATTCCTCTGATGACACACACACACACACGTGCGCACACATACACACATTTTACACATGTGGGACCAGTGGTTGTTAAAGTATTTATTATCTTTCTAATGAGCCCATCTAAATGAATGGGCTGACATCAATTTCCCTAATCATCCACCCAGCCTAAAGC
>OOFB01012883.1:7742-18281 GCA_900323305.1 Trachyrincus murrayi | reverse complement strand
AATAAAGACGGGAAAAGTTGGACACACATGAGACTAAACTGTGAACTGTGGCTCACCTCTTCAGTCTCCAAGGTAACGGCAGCTAAGCGAGACTGTAGCTGTTGGAACCTGGTCTCCAGCTCATACCTCACCTGGCTCTCCGCACTCACTTCGCACACCTGCGGCACACACACACACACACACACACACACACACACACACACACACAGAGAGAGAGACAGGTGTGCCCTGAAGACTCTGCAGTGGACCACATTCCTCTGATGACACACACACGTGCACACACACACACATGTGGGACCAGTGGTTGTTAAAGTATTTATTATCTTTCTAATGAGCCCATCTAAATGAATGGGCTGACATCAATTTCCCTAATCATCCACCCAGCCTAAAGCTCTGCCGATGCCAAACCCTAACTACTCACATCCATACCGCCATCGATGAGCGGAGGATCCTAGCACAGGGTGGACATGGAGAAACACACACACACACACACACACACACACACACACACACACACACACACACACACACACACACACACACACACACACACACACACACACACAACACATATCATGTAACCGTTAGCCCCGTGGGCAAGACTTCCATCTTTATTTCTGGGAAAGCTGACATGGTGTGCTCTGCTTTTCAAATCTTTGTGAGCGACGCCTAGTGTAGTAATGTTGGGCGGGGCGGGGGCTCTACCATAGCCATAGGCTGTAATGGGATCTGCATTATCAGGCTGCTGTTGGAAATTTGAGTCATGCGAGGTCACATTTTGCTCTCCCCCTGATTGTGTGTTGACAAAAAAAATATTTGGGGCAAAGCAAAGGCTTAATATCAAGGCCTTGTGTATGTGTGAATATGTTCCCAGCCGTATGCCTCAAGTGTCGCTCTACTATTGGCCCGGATGTCCGTATAGTAGGCAATCGCAACACGTAATGTGGGCATGGATTTCCCTCAGAGTGGAACGCGGCCGGCGTTGCATCTTCATTAGGTGTTTGATGTTTGAGAGTAAATCCTGGTCAATATCTGGTACTCTATATGCTAATATGTTTAATCTGTGGGTTAATGTTAAAAATGAGTATTTTCATTTTTCAATACGGCGGTATTAGGAAAAGTAATGGGTATTGCTACTTGATTTATGTCAATGTCCTCTGTTTTGTTTTGGGGGAAATGAGCTGATTGGGTAAAAAATGTTTTTTTTGCCCCTGTGGTGCCAAGTCTGTACTGGCGTGCATAACACGCCAACTCCTGTTAACATTGATCAGACCAGTGGGCAACTCCGGTCTGCTGATCAATACGCATCCCTTCCCGATCGCTTGGTAACTGCCTAACATCCTGTTTTAACTCTGACATGGGTTGTGTCACACAAGCAATAATGCGATTATTTCACTCTACGGTTTTTAATACATCCTCCTCCTCCTCTCAGGCTTGGCGATGGGTTGCGTCAGGAGCAAAGAGGACAAGGGCCCGGCCCTCAAGTACCGGCCGGACAACAACGCGTCGGGGCCGGTCAACTCCCACATGGGCCACTACGGGCCAGACCCCACCCTCATGGGCCACTCCCCCGCCGCCAAGATGAACAACAGCGGCTACAGCAGCCACGGCGTCGGCGCCTCGCTCACGCCGTTCGGGGGCGCGTCGGCCATCATGACGCCCTTCGGGGGTGCCTCCAGCTCATTCACGTCGGTGGCGGTGAGCAGCCCCTTCCCCGGCGTGGTGACAGGTCAGTGTGATGGGGAAGTGGAAGGAATCACGTGGGATGAAATCCTGAAGTCACATCCGACATCCATCATCTTGTCAGCTTCCCAAATAAATATACGTTTTTTGGAAATTAGTGCATGGATTTGGAAATTAGAATGAGGACGTTTGTGTCTACCAGGGAGTTTAGCAGTTAGCAGTCTTGTTTCAGTCGCTCTTTCGAGATGCCACCTGTGAGTGTTGCAGACGTATTGTTTGTCACATCCTGGGTGCAGAGTGTGACATCGCATTTGTTATGCACATATATTGGTGAGCAACAGACGTTCCAGCGAATTACACAGAACTATTTCCTAAGACGCTCGAAACATTCAGCCCCGTTCTGGAAATGTTGGAATCTTAAAACTAATCTAAATTCTAAACTCTGGTGTTCTTGTACAAATGTTATTTTGAAAATACGCCACTGCCATTGGTTGTGGTTATGGATATGTTGGAAGTCATTAATTCAAATAAAAAATTTTACTGAGGGGAAAAAACAAAGATCACCCATCAAATGGTTGAGGTTGTTTTTATCTATTTTTATTCCATATAAAAATAGGCTTTTATTTATTCCTTAGGGAAACAGTGGCCAACCGGTTGAAAAGTAATGGATATAATTAGCCATGAAAGACATGACAACTTGGGCCCTTTAATTCCACAGCAGCAGGTTGACGTGAGACAAACCTTAAACATCTCGAACGTTTTGAGGTATAGCTCGGCATGAAAACCAAGTTCTACAAACACTCGAGTCATTATTTTTTAAGGGATGTCTGAGACTCTCCTATTTTGGGACTTCCTACACACTTCCTGTGTTCCTCTGTGTGCTCCGTGAACTCTGACCCTTGGGCTTCTGTCCTCGTTCCACTTCCAGGCGGCGTGACCTTCTTTGTGGCGCTGTACGACTACGAAGCGAGGACGACAGACGACCTCTCGTTCACAAAGGGCGACCGCTTCCAGATCATCAATAACACGTGAGCATGTGGACAGAATGCCCACTCAGTACCTGCTTATTCTGGACCATTCGTCTCCTGCTCCCGGCAGGGAAGGGCAATACATAATACTGCAATGTTTACACCAAGGACAGGGACTGCATGAGACGACATAGAAATAATATTCATCATTGCGTGTGTGTGTGTGCGTGTGCGTGTGCGTGTTTGACCTTGCGCATCTGATTTGTTTTTAATCACTCGCGTGGGGTCTTATTGAGATTTAAGGCTGTCTGTGCTCCTGTATAAAAAATGTATATATTTAATGTCCCATCTGTTTCTTCCTCATCGCTACACCGTGTCCCAGCTTAACACTGTCCCATGCCTCCAGCTTGTTGACTATTACAGTACAGCTTGGCGTGAATATTTTAACCTTAATGCTCAGCGGGATGACTGGGAGATGCCGCTGCCTGCTAATATATGGCAGCCAATGAAAAGAGTATGTCAGAAAATGTCAGAGGGAGGTGCTGGGCGCATACGCCCTTCCCATGTAAGAATATCTGCCTTCCTCTTCAGTGGCGATGGATCACACATTGTCATTCTGAGATGGTTTTACTTGACTGTGTCGTTGTGACAGAATATGCTTCAGATACGCTTTTATTACAATTTCTCCCGCATGCATTTATTTCTCATTGGTGTTCTCTCTCTCTCTCTTTAGGGAAGGTGACTGGTGGGAAGCTCGCTCTATCACCACGGGGCAGAAGGGTTACATCCCCAGCAACTACGTGGCACCTGCCGATTCAATACAGGCCGAAGAGTAAGACCTCTGTCTCTGTGTGTGTGTGTGTGTGTGTGTGTGTGTGTGTGTGTGTGTGTGTGTGTGTGTGTGTGTGTGTGTGTTAAATGGGTTCATTTGTCTGGGACAATGCAGAGAACATTCTAAAACATGACGAAGTGCATGTAGGGTTTCTCGCCAAGGCTCATTTGTGACCCCTGTCGCTGGTTAGGCTTTTCTACATAAAGAAACGGCCAATGCAGATGATTATCATTCTATTATAGATTCGTATCATACAAAAATACAGTTATAGAATAACATGGATGAAGTGAATGATGATCAGTGATGGCAGGTGTTTGACTTAGTTTTCAAGCCAGTTTTTCACCTTTTCCTACTGAGGTAGCATGGCGGTGCTAGCTAAACGGGCTGTATAGTGAGGCCCTGCCCTGGAGGCACATGACCGGAGAGGACATGGGACAATAGGGCCCTGTGCAGCACTAGACTGGGACAAGCATTCCTGCTTGTCTGCCTGCCCGCCACTGTAGCGGAAGTAATGCTACTGTGGTGGCTTGCAGTTAAAGGGCAAATGCTACTGGGCTCTATTCCTTTTGGTTCCCTTTTACATGTTGTGACAGGTCATTTCCTCTGGAATCCTCAAAGTGTTTTGGTATCTGCTTTGATTGATTAGGCTGTGCCACTTTGGTATTTGATGGCTGCAAACCGGTTTGAGACACGGCTTGCTTGAGGCAGGTGTTAATCATTGGTGCTGTAAATCAAAAACTGTAATTGCGGAACAGGACTCATTGCTTGGGAGTATGTTTGCTTGAATTGGTTGCATTAAAACTAACAGTATCACAGGGCTTCACTGTCAACGTTGTGTTTATCTTCCCCAAGTGGGAAGAGCATCCTTTTTATGTTTCCGTGCGTTGAGTATGTCGAAATTGTAGAGTTTGAAACTCTATGGTGTCTCATGCGCGTTAGGATTGTTTTCCGCAGTGCATTATATGTTGTCCTCCCGTGACGCGTGACTCTCCTCCTCTCGGACAGATGGTACTTTGGTAAAATGGGCCGGAAGGATGCAGAGCGCCTTCTGCTGGTTCCGGGGAACCAGAGGGGGACCTTCCTGGCACGAGAGAGCGAGACCACGAAAGGTAATGGGCCAACAAACTGTAAACACAATACATTATCAGTACACTCTGTTTTATTACATCATTCATCCATCATCCGTCTTGTGGTATATATGTGCTGTGTGTTTCTCTTGGACTGTGGTGTATATAGAGTTCTATCAGTTATTTTCTTGCATTTGCTGTGTATGCCAAATTCTACCCATTATGAACGGGGAACTGGTTGTGTTTTTTTAGCAGTTTCAACTTACGAAACCGTAAGTTGAATTAAATCCGTCAATTCAGTGAAGTTTGCTGGGGTATTCACTCTGCAGGTGCCTACTCCCTGTCTATCCGGGACTGGGACGAGATGAAGGGCGACAACGTCAAACACTACAAGATCCGCAAGCTGGACAGCGGGGGCTATTACATCACCACGCGGGCCCAGTTTGACACGCTGCAGAAGCTGGTGAAGCACTACACAGGTACCCCCCCTCTACTCCGGCCTACTCTGCCCTCGTGGCCCCATGCACACAGCTGATGTTTAGACAAATAGTTGTTTTCGCAAACCGATCGCTCCTTTCGCGTTTGTTACGCTCAGCCCTGTTATTACTTGAGAGGAACACATGACACGTAGAGTCCTGTCGTGTCCTCCTTGTGTTTTCTTAATGGCACGAGTCGGGCCTTTTACGGGGTTGTTCTCGTCACACTGACATTTAGACGTTTAGTGTTAATTTGGTACCCTGTGTGTGTGTGTCTTCTGCTGGGAGGTTGAGGTTGTACTCTGCGGTCACATAACACAGAGATACGCCGACCCTTAAAGTGTCCATGTTGTTGTCGTCTGTGCAGAGCATTCGGACGGGCTGTGCTACAGGCTGACCACGGTGTGTCCCACGGTGAAGCCCCAGACCCAGGGCCTGGCCAAGGATGCCTGGGAGATCCCCCGCGAGTCCCTCTGTCTGAATCTCAAGCTGGGCCAGGGCTGCTTCGGAGAGGTCTGGATGGGTAAGACAACCACCACCACCACCACTTGTCATGGGTTTAAAGTCTCTACATGGGTGACCATGGCGATAATCCGGTTAGCACTATTTAGCGGTGTTGTATCATGAATGGAATTGAATTACCACATACACAAGTTTAAAAAAGGTATACTTTAATGATGACGACGAGACTCGATGCGCTCGTTTCTTTCATAATATATATATATACACGGTCTAGTTTAGAGAACAAAAGTTTGAAACGGAAACGCATTGGAAGGAATTTTAAGGTTTTGCAACAGTTAAGTACGCAATATGTCTGTCATCAAGGAGGTTCCTTATTCTACTTCCTAAACATCCATATCTTCCAAGCACAATTTCACCCTTCTACTTGACACAATGAATAACAAAGGAACCATTATTTTGGTGTGTGTGTGTGTGTGTGTGTGTGTGTGTGTGTGTGTGTGTGTGTGTGTGTGTGTGTGTGTGTGTGTGTGTGTGTGTGTGTGTGTGTGTGTGTGTGTGTGTGTGTGTGTGTGAGTCTCTTGCCGGCGGTTTAAATGATTAAAGAGGATATGTGATTATTACATGTACATTTTGTTGACGTTCACATGAATACGTACGTAACGGTTACATAAAGACACAGAATTAATGAAAACGACACCGCACGTTGCTTTCTACATAATTGACCGCTTCATTTCACTGTAAACAAACACGCCGGCAGACAAAACACTTTGCATGCTTGCAAATGTCTGTGTTGAAGCGGCGTTCTTCTGGAGAGCGCCATGACGCCGTCTGTGAACGAGAGGCGGTGCTTTTTATTCTTTTTTTTTTATTTTTATCGTCTATTGTTTTTGTGTATTTTTTTTACGCACACATGTGTGTGTGTGTGTGTGTGTGGCAGTGAAACTGTGCAGTGAAACTGTGACGTTTGGCAACACTACCGAGTCATCTGAAATGAATTGTCTGGCAGTATGGTGGTGTCGTTTTCTCACTCACTCACTCACTCTATCACTCACACACGTACACACACACACACACACACACACACACACACACAGCGTAATCACAGGTTGCCTCCCACGCTGTGTGTGTGCTCCCGTTGGCCTCTCCTTCATTCAAGTGTTTACTGTGAACAAGTGGGATCCTGCTGCCTGCCTCTTAACTGCTGTGCAATGCCAGGAACCTCCCCTTCCATTCCTTTACCCACCTCCCCTTTTAAAACGATTTTAGCGATGTTTTCATGCTTTCAGTGTTATTGCATCATCGCAGTGTTGTAGTTTATGCCCTAAAACCTGATGAGATTAGAAGTCCTATTTGAAACGTGAACATTTCGAGGCGGTTTTATGGTGAAGTAACGTCACTGTGGAAAATGCAAAAAGAGGAAAAGAGCCTCAGTTTGGTTTTCCTCTCGTGGACGTTGTGCAAACCTGCCTACGTGTGTGTGTCCAGTATGATTCATTCATGAAGTTAAGCCCGGTGACAGAAGCGCTGCGTGTCTCGCCTAGTCTTGCGTGACTAAAATGGGCTCTGAACCAGGAAGTGGCGGCTTATTTAATGACCGCTCGGACGCATGCACAATAAGCTGTCCTGTCGTTTTTTTAATATACAGGCACACCAAACACGCACACACACACACACACCCACCCACCCCCCCCCCTATATGACGCATGATCCTGCCTGTCCATACCTACCCTGGGGTGCCTTTCGTTTTGTTTTACTTTCCTGTGGGTTATTAATCTTTCATCTTGTCATTAAGCTTTTAGCTTGACAAATGACTAAAGACATCCCGCGATAATACTATCTGTTAACAACGTACGTGACACTGAATTGCTGTTCAGCAAGGTTATTGGTATGCAAAAAACAGTGTTAATATGGTTAATTGTTATTAACCATTTTGACATTGCTGTCCGCTACGGTTTTGTACTTCCAGTGTTATTGCATTGTAATTAAATTCACACCCCCACCTCATGCAATTTGTGCCGTCTTTGTAATTTTTACTTTGTTGTGATCAGGCACGTGGAACGGCACCACCAAGGTGGCCATCAAGACCCTGAAGCCCGGGACCATGTCGCCGGAAGCCTTCCTGCAGGAGGCGCAGATCATGAAGAAGCTCCGCCACGACAAGCTGGTGCCGCTCTACGCCGTGGTGTCCGAGGAGCCCATCTACATCGTGACCGAGTACATGGGTAAAGGTAAGCAGAGCACGAGGCCCTCGCTCCAGCGCCACAGTAGCCGTGTTAGGAAACGCGCCGCGAGCACACAAATACACCCGTCGAGTTTTTGCTCACCACGTTTTACCAGCACCGAAATCAAATCTCCTCTGATGTAATCGACCGAGTCTAGCAAGGCCCCCGCTGCACAGTGTTTTCCTGTTATTTTAACCAATACCAGTGCATTGTAAAAAGTCCTTGTTCTATTTGCCTGTATCTTTCTGTGTTTGTAAATGTGTGATGCTTCAGATCAGGTCTCTCTTGAGGGAGAATTTTGTCTGAACTCTGTCTGAACTTTTATGTTGATGTCCACAGGGAGTTTACTGGACTTCCTGAAGGAGGGAGATGGCAAATACCTGAAGCTGCCCCAGCTCGTCGACATGGCTGCACAGGTAATGTGTGTGTGTGTGTGTGTGTGTGTGTGCTCATCTGCACACTTTTGTATAGGTGTGCTTGGAACAAGCTTACTTGGCTTGTGCCTGCCCCCCCCCCCGCACCAGGGACTGCAGTTAGTTCTCCATCTGGCCATCATATTTATTTAATATCCAACCTGACATCTCTACCACCTCTCTCTCTCTCACATCCCTCGCCGCCTACCAGCCAGCAGCACTTAACAAGGCCCCTCCTCTGAGGGGCCACTTAAGCGATGATGTTGTGTACGCAAATCAGCGCTTAATCCCCCCCCCCCCAGCCTCTCCTCTTCTCATCATCCTCTCATCATCCTCCCTTGCTCAGCACAACAGCCAAAAAAATGTGTGTAAAGACTGTGTTGTAGCCAGGAAAATGTGACTGCCCTTCACTACTGCTTTAGTAATAGAACTGTAGATATGTAGAGACTGTAGAGTCCCTTCACGTGTGTTTATACATCCCACCTCAACTTCTTCAATGCTAACTTCTGGAAGTTAACGATACACTAGGACACACTAACCAGGAACTCTTTTGGGCCCCCAAATGTTCTTCACAAGCCCGTCCTCTCTGGCCCATGTGCTTCGTCTCTCTCCCAACCAATGGCCTCTACGTATCCTTGTGTCTGTCCCGCCTCCCGCCTCTGACTGACCCCTCCCCCCCCATCCGACCTGTGTGCCTCAGATCGCCGACGGCATGGCCTTCATCGAGAGGATGAACTACATCCACAGGGACCTGCGTGCCGCCAACATCCTGGTGGCCGACAACCTGGTGTGCAAGATCGCCGACTTCGGCCTGGCGCGCCTCATCGAGGACAACGAGTACACGGCCAGACAAGGTGGGCGTGGCCGCTTGCATCGCGTGCCGCTTAACTCCTCCCACACGAGTGTACGGCGGTTCTTGTTTGACGATGCTAATAAACCACTGAAAGGAGCGTTAATGCTTAATATGCACCGGTACGTCCATGCAGTACTGGTAGTTCACACGCCGCCTGCATCAGGTTAGGTTGTCTCCTTGAGCGGCTGTGTGAATAAACCCGATGCGACGTTGCATGCATGCATGCATGCTGATTTCAACATGCTATTAAACCTCATTATGAATTGATCTCGGTTTCCCTGCCGATTTCTAACGCCTGCTCACAACCACCCAAAGTGTGTTTACGGCGTGACCCGACAGCCGGTACACGCGGTATGCGTGTCCATATCAAACATTTATCAGCCCACTTGACTCTTGGATGTGCGACAGACCCGAGGTAACTTAAGAGTCTGTCGCGTTTTCCTCTTAACGGCACAGTGCAGTGACAGCAGGGCAAAGCACCGCACCGCACGCTCTGCCGCCCGTCTCACTTCCTCTTCCCTCGCCTTCGCTCTTAGGTGCCAAGTTCCCCATCAAGTGGACGGCCCCCGAGGCCGCTCTGTACGGCCGCTTCACCATCAAGTCTGACGGCTGGTCCTTCGGCATCCTGCTGACCGAGCTGGTGACCAAGGGCCGAGTGCCGTACCCTGGTATGTAGAGAGACTATGTTTGTATGTGTGTCAGATTTATTTTTGTCAGTGGCGTTCCTCTCTTTCCTCTTTGTTTTTTCCCCTCATCAATTTGTGTCAATATGTACTCAGAAGAACCTTTCCCCGGTGCTTTCTTCAAACAATAAAGACTCAATATTTTACCCTGAATTTCAATTATGCTATTTTGCCAGTTTGAGCAGAAACCAATGTGACATGCTATAAGCGGACGACACGTAGTCCAAAATAGAGCAGCACCGTAGTTTATGACTCTCCACAGATGTATTTTGGCTTATCAGTTAGTGGGGAAGTACCCCCACTCTCCTATGTATGATTTTAACCCAGGGATAGTCTCGTTTCAGTCATAGTCTGTTGCCTCATCCCTGACCCCTGCTGTCCGACACCGGTACTGCGGCGTGTCTGGTGTTGACAGGGGTGACCAGCCCTGATTACAGAGTGGGCCATATGGTGGACACAGACCACCAGCTCTTGTAGGCTACCATCTGGCTGCTGTGGCCTCCTTGGCATTCAGCATATACGCCCCCCCCCCTCCCCTCCCTTTGGTCTAATTAATGTGCCCAAGAGCTGCTACTTCTGAGGACTTGCACCCCCCCCCCGGCGTCCCAGTCGAGACACAGGCTCTTGAACGATGCCCAGATCTCGGCCCTTTGCGGCTTTCGCTGTCTGGTCGTTACGAGGACCGATTTAGTACCGCGGGGGGGGGGACTTAATTGGGGCTTAATTGGCGAGAGAACAGCGAGTCACTTAGGCTTTACACACTGTATCTATACGAGGTACCAGAGCCTGCAGTGTGTGTGTGTGTGTGTGTGTGTGTGTGTGTGTGTGTGTGTGTGTGTGTGTGTGTGTGTGTGTGTGTGTGTGTGTGTGTGTGTGTGTG
>OOFB01012879.1:0-10036 GCA_900323305.1 Trachyrincus murrayi | reverse complement strand
ATGACTAATCCATCAGAGGCATCGGCATCATAAGGCTCGGAGGAGACAATGCTGCTTGTGTACCAGCAAGCGGACTCATCCTACAGAGTTCGAGATGCCCGGTCTCTCGTCTGCATGCCATTTCAGGACAACATGCTCATGGTCTGTGGACGCTGTGGAGATGGTTTCACATGGACTGCAGTGCTCACACACACACACACACACACACACAACATGACAGAAACACTAAACAGCAACGTGTGCGTGTTGTTTTGAAGGCTAATTGGTGGTTCGTTAGTGACTACTGAAATCCACCTTTCTGATTGGCTACAATTCGTGGGGGGGGGCAATCAGAAACCAGATGTTGTGAGGTTCAGGGTGCTGTCCTCGTGGTGTGATGTTAGCCTTGTGTTGTTTTCTCTCTGTTTTTTAAGACGGTTGTTGGTCAAAGTCAAGCGTGCTTCGGCAAGGTCAGGGTGCGGTCAGTGTTAACAATGCAGCATTACTAATCTAATTCCACTCGGCCATCATTACTGAAGGTTATTAGTATCCAACAGCCATGGATCCCGCTAGCCGTCTTCAGACTAGCCAAACCCTGTCAGCTAGCTAGCTAGCTCGACACACGCCGGTATCTCCACACGTCCCTAACTAATGGAAAGTAAAAATTCTAACAAATTACCTCTGCTGCACTCTATAGGCACTCCATGAGTGTGTTTGTGTGTCTGTATGTGTGTGTGTGCACATGCGTGTGTGTGAGTTTGTGTGTCTCTGTGTGTGTATGTGTGTCTCTGTGTGTGTGTGCGTGTGTGTGTGTTTGTGTGTCTCTGTGTGTGTGCATGTGTGTGTGTGTGTGTGTGTGTGTGTGCGCGTGCGTGCGTGTGTGTGCACGTGTGTTTCTGCTTCAGGGTCTTTACTCTGTAGTTATATAACAGTTTCTATATTTAATCATCGCTGCAGACGATTCTTGTTATTTGGTGTCATTTGGTCTAATAATCAATTGATTTATGGATTGTCGTTGTTGGTGTCCTGCATTGGGCTGTGTGTGTGTGTGTGTGTGTGTGTGTGTGTGTGTGTGTGCGTGTGTGTGTATGAGAGAAAAAGGCACAGTAAAAGCAGTGGAAATAACAGCAGTGATTACGTCTTGACTTTCTGATTGTGCGAATTCCATCAGTGTATGTTTAAAGGTACTGTGTACAGGTGTTGAAAAGAAGCTGGTAGAAATTAAACAGTCATAAAGCCTCAAGAGAAACAGTAAACACTTAACACAAAAGAACACTTCTTAAGATATATAATGCATTTCCCCACACGGCCACTAGTTACACACACACACACACACACACACAAGCTATATCTACATCATTCCGTATTTTACATTTGACGCATATCACTCCAACCTTTACCAATGTAACATGTATGTAACGTGTATGTAACATGTATGTAACGTGCAGCAACAGTGTACATTTTGGATCACTCGTTTTTTTTGTTATATGTAACATTAAAATGCTCACACATTATTTGGTTTGCAGTATGACAATTCATTTAAAACGACAACTAAAACCATTTTGGACCGTATCTGCGATTAAAGGTCGTGACCGTGTTTGTGATCATCCGCTCGGTAGACCCCGGGCAGCACCCCACATGCAAGCACCTTTGAGCAAGACACCCCCCCCCCTAACCTTCCCTTAATGACATGTATCTGAATTCGCTGTGAGTCAACTTAGTAGTAAATAGCACAGCACGGTGTAACACAGCATAGCGGCATGCAGCACAGTAAAAACCCGTCATCTTTTACACACACAGACAAGACATTCCCAGTAGGCACCTTACTCACATAGTCAGTGTTAGTCTGGCTTCATCTTTTTTTTTTTTTTACATTTCTGTTAATACACACACAAAGACACAACATCCAAAGTGACATCAATGAACAGGTGAGCCTGGGGTTCGTCGGGGACTCGAACCCTCGGTAATAGTGTCTGAAAGCCGGTTCACCTGTAAACCAAACCGTCGTAACAGGCTTAACACGCTGTAAACCATTTGACTTGAAAGTGAGATTAGCTTTTTTTTTTTGTTCTCTTTCTGGTAAGATGGCTACACTTCCTGACAAAAAGGCTTTACAATAAGTACTGTGGGTGTTCTCAAGTTATCCTAAGAAGGTTTAAAGGATTGATTCAATTTCGATTTTTATCTTTTTTTTGTTGCTTATGTCTCCTCTTTCTCCTTCTAATCGGGTCTGGGACAAAGCGTCCCGGAGTTGTGTTCTGACAAGCTGAGCTTTACGTCTGTTCTCAATCAGCCTACTTGTATTTGACATAACAAGCTATGCTATTAAATGGCACTAAAACGCATGCAGTAAACCTAACCCGCAGGTCTCCCGACAAGGTGGGGTCAGGATGTAGACCAAGACCAGAGCACGGAGACCCGGGAAGGGAACACGGACAAGAACTGTACTCTGAGAGGAAGACCAGCCTGAGACACCCACTCCAGCAAGGTGCCCACAGACAGTGAGTCTTTCACTTTGTGTTGCAAGTGTTTTCAAGCAGAGTGAGGCTTTCCTTTGGCCTTAGTGCACGTGTACGAGACATTTCACATCGCAAGTCAAACCGTTTAACTGCCACTGACTTTAAAACATTTTTTAAAACACTTTCAAATACTTGAAAACACGGCACTGAAGGCAGCAGTGTACTCCCAGCAAAACAACAGTTTTTTTTGCTCCTAATATTTTGTCTAATTTTAAGCCAGCAGAGGTTCAGGGATCTATAATATAGACGTTAAAAAGTCTCAGACGTCAATGTCGGCAAACATTTCAATCTACAGACACTTGTTTTTTTATTCAAACTATGAGGCTAAAGAGGCCATTTTGACCCAAAACAAAAAAAAAAAACCTACCTGTTAGTTTTTAGGCCGAAAATTGCACATCTTTCATAAATTGCATCGACAAATATAAATTGCACCGTTTGTTTTGGCCTGTATAACATTTGTAGCCAAGGCTATGCACTAGTTCAGTGTTCCCCAACCTTGGGGTCAGGACCCCACTTGAGGTCACCTGATATGCATATGGGGTCACAGCATATGGGAGAATAGACTTATAAGTTATAGATATTTGATGGCGCAACACAATTTAGAGGTTTGACAAGTCCTGTACATATAAACAGACTGCCTACTGCTAACTACTAAGTGTGCAGTCCTCATACAATGACTGGGGCTTTGCTAATACATCCAGATCTTCCTAGGGTTAAAACGACACGCGGGGAAGCAGATGCACAAAAATGTAAGAAGTTGAAGTTTTTCAATGTAAAAATGGGGAGCAAACGTTGGAGCCAAAAGGTTGGGAACCGCTGCTCTAATCCCTGGCCACACCTCCACTCCCCATGGCCCCCCCCCCCCCCCCCCCCCCCCCCCCCCCCCCCCCCCCCCCCCCGACGAGCCAATGCTGACTCAGGGTAAGCTGCAGCTCATGGCACCGCGTGTGATTGGCACAGAGGAGGACGAATCAAACCGATTCCCGACCAGCTTGTGTCACTGTGGCACTGAGATTGGAGAACTAGAATACTGCATGGTTTACTTTTATAGCTGAATACCACCAGTCTGACATGAACTAAAGCACCGTGCCGCAATGTGTGATTGGCTGTAACAAGGCTGTCCATTGTGCCTTGGTGAAGCGTGATGCATGGAGGTTTGATTTAAGCTGGAGTACCCACCTAGCAAGATATTGATTGCTGCCTGCATGAGTCATGCACCGGCGTGGAGCACGGCGTGGGCCAGCGGCGGAACTGTCCTGGTCAAACGTTAGGTAGAGGATGATGAGATGAACCTCAAAGATCCCCCGCAGCCTCAGGATCCTGAATGTCCAGCTCCCTAGTGGACTCTATACAATAACAAACAAAACGCAGCTCTTAAAAAACTAGACGGATAACCGAAGACAAGGGGGAGATGGATCCGAACCCAGGGGCATGCTGGGTAGCGGTAGTTATTTGGCCAGGTTGCGGGCCTTGGCGGCGACGCCCTGGGCCCGCTGCAGCGCCCCCTGGCTGGTCTCCTGCCGCACCAGCTGGTTGGACTCAAACAGACCCTCCTGGCAACCGCCGCCAGCACCGCCTCGACCCCCGTCAGCGAACGTCAGCACACCTGCGGCGAGAAACACACCTTTAAGGACAGCGCCATGAAGCGAAATCTGAAGGTTGCGACTGGTCGGATAATCAACAGTGGACGTCGCCTTTAATGTCTAATTTCCGCAGTGCTATTTTCCTCCTGCTCCGCCCGTGCTGTTGCTCGTCTCCACGAGAGCACAGTGAACGATCCGTAGGAAGAACGATGTACATAAATAGTTTTGGAACGTCTGTTTTTGTGTCTAAAAACACGACAGAGGAAAGTCAATTATTCGGTTAGTTTGAACTGGCAGAATCCACTCTGAAGATCAATCTCACACTTGAACAACATCCTTGTGAAGTGACAGCGAGGTCAACGGCGCTTCAACGTCTTGTGACACACACACGCGTTTTAAGGAGAGACATCCTGGTCAGATGAATGGAGAGGACTTGTAAGAGGACATCTCTGGGACGTTTGTGTGTTTTACAGCAAACCAAAAGCATGTGTTGGTCTGTAGGGAGCACGATGCCGAGCGCTGCCTGCATCTGCCTTTCATCGCGACACTGACAACTCTGAAATAACCACCGCGTTTCTCTTGAGCGCCATTAAAGCAACATCTATATGTGTTTCGCATTGAAGTCATTTTCATTGAAAGTGTTCCCTGGAACATTGTTATTTCTCCTTGGTTTGAGTGACGGCTGGGCGGCAGGTGGGCGGTGCCATTGTGTTCATGCTAGCATGGCCAAAGTAAAAGCGCACTAGAATCGCTGGTGGTTTTTAATGTCACGTCAACGGTTGTGCTTTATAATGACATATTCGGAACGGAGGATATAATTTGCCTGCATGAGATGTGAAGCTGCGTTATTTAGAGAGGGAAACAAACGTGCAAGATCTCACGATGTGAATTAATGAGTGGAAGGGAAGGTGGGAAGGTCTATTTTTTCAAAGTTATATTTGACCGTTGTAAGGAGCAAAATGTACCTCCTCCTCCCTCGCCTCCCGGCATCCTCTAAACAGAGGTTGTGTTGATTACCTCACGAGAATCTCCCAACACAGAGAGATAATTACTGCTTTTCCCGTTCTAAACATAATCATTAGAAGTGAAGTAAAAGCAATGGGCTCCACTTCTCTGCTCTGAAAGGCCAACAGCAGGACACCACCACCACCACCACCACCACCACCTGATTTATCTAATTAGCACATCTTTATCACAGATGGAGGAAGACTCTGAGACACTTCGTCTGGGGCAGAGAGACACCGCGCTCATGCTGTGAAAGTGAAAATATGAACATTTTAAATGCTATCGGATTTCATTTTTCAATAGATGCAATTTAAGAAAAAAAAAAAAAAGTGAACGGCACCTCTAGTGAATTACGACAAGAAACCTATTGCAATTACATGATGGAATAAATAATAGCTTAATATGAAGCCTAATATATATCTCAAAAAGCCAATAAAGCGAATCAATAACTCCCATGTTTTCATACCTTCACAGCACCTGCTAATAACAAGGTGTTATTACCTAAAAACAATACCGATGGTTTAAAGGCGTACATTCCCCGTCTGGTGTACAGATATTCGGAAGCCATGCGGTGTTTGATGTAGAGATGAGACATTGAAGCGGGATCTGAACCCTCACCGTATCCATCGATGCGTCCGTTCTTAAACTCTCCCTCGAACTTCATCCCGTCGAAGCGACAGAAGACGCCGCTGCCTTGAAACTTTCCCTGGACGAACTCACCCTCATACCTGCAGGGTGCCAAACCACAC
This sequence comes from Trachyrincus murrayi, assembly GCA_900323305.1. NCBI lineage: Eukaryota > Metazoa > Chordata > Actinopteri > Gadiformes > Macrouridae > Trachyrincus > Trachyrincus murrayi. The sequence goes on along the minus strand of OOFB01012879.1, from coordinate 4,201 downwards.
ACCCGGACATACACGGTCACTCTTTTCCCACGTGCGATGAACAGTGAGAATAATATATTAATATCATCGTGATTAGCGGTATTAGAAATATGTTTTCGTTACATAGCACCTTTCAACAGCGAATAGAAAGGCGCTTCACGTCAAAACAGGAACATAGAAATGGAGGAAAATGCACGAAAGTAATAACAACAAATTATATACAATAATATTAATATCAACAAACAGATTAGCCTAAATTTGCATAATTTTAGTATTTCAATATATATATATAGAAGAATATAGATTCTTTGTTTATAAGATTTTGTAAGACCAAAAGAACATGATAGATTACTTGTAAACATCAAGGAATGGGATCTAAAATCTAGTTTCCTCCAACTGACAAACCAAACAGAGGTTTGAATTTTCTGTTTAGAAATCTAGGTGTCTTATTTAACTCATAAAAGACCACTCAAATAAGTGTCTTTATAATCGGGTATTTCTCTAGTCTTCGTCTTCATGTCTTACTGTGTCCATGCTTTTAAAAGCTTTTTTATTATGTTTTTATTATGATGAAGTTTTGTGAACCACTTTTCTCACTCGTATCTGTAAAGCACCTTGTAGCTGTTGTTTGGAAAAGTGCTAAAATATCTAAATGAAGTATTATTACTTTCAAGTAAATATACTAACTATTCTTGGCTTGACCCTAAAATATGTACGTGACAAAATGTTGGAAGCCCATCTTGAATAGTATCGTTTGGTTGTCTGAAGGTGCTTGGAAGCCTGTTAATTCGTGCCACTCATCAAACAGCTACGCTTAGCTACGCTAAGCACTGATTGGTTTACTGCAGCCAGGGAAACTTAACATCAGTAGCAGGAAGGTGGACAAGTCAAGTTGTCCACCACCTTCAGACAATAAGCAAGTAAGACCGAATAATAAACAAAGCTTCGGATTCCAAAGCTCAGGAACGACAAAAGGAAAGGGTCAACTGTTGAGCAAATAGTTGTGTGTGGCGTTGACCTGGAGTTGTCGGGGAACACCAGCACCCCGCAGCCGCTGAAGAGGCCGTTCTCAAACTGTCCCGTGTAGCACGTCCCATCGCTGAAGTTCAGCTGGCCCAGACCATGGCGGAGGCCTGAGAACCCAACACGCGTCACGTTTAACGGGGAACCGTCACGCTGGGCTAGTTTCTAATGCAACAGAGTGCTGAAGAAATCGCGGTCCGCAACATCAACTCCGTACTCTGTTTCTGCTAAAAAGAAATTGTGTGGAGAAGATGGACCATTGACGTCATTTTCCCAAATCGGACCAGCGGAGAAGGCAAATCCGGGATCAATGACGTCAATGGTCCGACTTTTCTGCACATTTTACGTGGACAGAGTTAATGTTGCAGCCCCCGAGGGTGTAAGTCTAGTGGTTAGGGTGCTTGACCAAAAGGTTCTGGGATTATATAATCAAATATTGTAACATGAATCTTATATATATATATATATACAATTATAAACAATTATATATTTGATTGGAATTGATTGATATATTAATTGATATATTTAGATCATGTGTTTCAATATATCAAATCATAAATCACTTTGACTTTGACTTTAATAAGTTAACACATTCATCTAAATATACTAACTAATATATTATAACATTAATGTAAATATGAAACCATACTATAATGTAACATTAATATTACATAAATTACATATATCTCTCTTATAATAAAATACAATGTAGCAAATCTAAACATATCAAATTGGGAAAAAATATGATAAGGCTTTTGAAACAGTCGTTTTTGCGACACAATGCCATCGACAGATTTAGGGTTCGGCACACACCTATGCTTCAAGAGAACAGAACAGTGACTCTCACTGAGGCCTGGGGATTTGAACCATCAACCATTTGGTTCACAGCCTGCTTGACTGCAAGGAGAATTATCTCTCTCTCTTCTGTGTTTCTGCTAGCCAGGAACTGTCTCTCTGCAGCCAGAGCTGGTGATTACCAACACATTCATCTGGTTATAAGTTATTTAGACAGCCTGTGACTGAGTGGCAAATGTAGAATTCAACGTGTTTATGGAGGTAATGCCGTATAAAAAGCTTACAGACTTAAACCTAATGGAATCAAGCAGCTAGTTAGTGGACAACCCTGTCTGATACCTTGACTGCTTGACATTAACGTTAAAAACGTTAAAAAAAAAACAACCGTTAACGTAAAAAAAAAATTTCATATCGGTCACCAGATGAATAAGAAATTAATCTATCGTGATCCAGAAATCAGTAATTCCAATGGGGGTGGTATGTAGGTATGTACTGGGTAGGTGGGTAGGTTGTTTTGTTTTTCAGTGGTTGACGGTGCTTTCAATTTGAGAACAATAGTGTCAAACTTTGCTAATTTGCACACTGCTATCAAATGAGACCTTGGGCTTCCAACGGGTTGGCATGACCTTGGAAGGCTATTGAAAAGTGTTCCGTTCAGACTCAAAGCTTTTCATCTCTGCCTAATTACTGACGCATTTAACGGGGATGTGTTTAATATTGGGCGTTTGTCATTGAACACAGAACACATTGGAGGGGGATTGGAGTTCTTTCAGAAGTTCGTGTATGCAGAGGTACACTTAAGAACGCTAAAACATCCTATAGTTTTTCAGGGACGACTCGGCTGGAGAGCGGGCTAACCTTCGCTGGGTATCTCTATTGACAACCTAGTGTTGGAAACACGACGGAGGGAGCGGGAGTGTTTTCAGCGTGCTGGCAATGCGATGGTATGAGAGGCCAGCAGACCAGGGAAGTCCAAGGACGAGGAGGTTGACGGGGGGGGGGGGGGGGTGGAATCCATGGCAGTAAAGAATTGTGGGGTTTAAAGGGGAACCGTCAGGCGCGGCTATTTTCTAATAAAAGAGAGTACTGCTTCATACGCGCGTTGTTAAAAAATTGCGGCCTCAAAAATGTGCAGAGAAGTTGGACACCTTTAAAGGTTCGACTATAAAGGTGGAGGAGGAGGGCTGGCTGGCTGGCACGGGGAGAAAGGCAGGCGGAGGGTAAACCAACGAGGGGTAAGGTTAGAGACGTGTTCCCCTCTCCTTCTAATGGTGGACTAAATTAGGCGGTCCATCTGTCAGGCTGCTTATAGCACTGCACCGCCTCTAATCCCACAAGGGTTTCCACAGGAGATTTGGACAGGAGATTTGGCTGAGGGCTAACAGGCTCTCCAGGATATCTCCACAGACACTGGTTTTCCTTTCCCAGCCATGTGTCACTAGGTGTGTGTGTGTGTGTTTGTGTAAGAGTTTGTGTGTCCATACGTGTGTGTGTGTGTGTGTGTGTGTGTGTGTGTGTGTGTGTGTGTGTGTGTGAAATGAGCTTTAGGAAATCTCCAATTTAAAGTGCCAAATCCTGACAAAGTGGGCAACAGCCAATGAATTTCCCCAGCCAGCTATTTGGTAGAGAAAGACAGACAGGCAGACACACATGCAGAAAGGCAAGCAAGACAGGCAGGCAGGTAATCAGACAGAGAGACAGGCAGGCAGACAGACAGGCAGAGAGACAGACAGACAGAGAGGCAGTCAGACAGAGAGACAAGAAGACAGTCAGTCAGACATGCAGTCAGACAGGTAGACAGACAGACAGGCAGACTGTTAGACAGACAGTCAGATAGACTGGCAGAACAATGTGCTGTCACATGAAGCACTGTGACAAAGTAGGAGCTAGGTGACTCAGAATAAGACATTAACAAAGAGGTCCCTCTCTCTTCCTCGCCCTCTGTCAGAATACTTTAGTTACTTTAGTTTGTTTGCATTCTTTTTTATTTTGTCCAACCCCGTGTCAGGTCTATCTGACTGATGATGTCATCAGAAGAGAGAAGTGGAGCCGATGTGGAGGAGGCGTATTTCCTGTAACTTGATCACCCTACAGGTCTCTCTCTGTCTGTCTCTCTCTCTCTCTCTCTCTCTCTCTCTCTCTCTCTCTCTGTCTCGCTCTCTCTCTCTCGCCAATCTTTCCACTGAATTATTCACCATGTGACACAGGACCTAGGTCGGACACACACACACACACACACACACATGGGCATGCGCACGCGCACGCATGTGTACATGCACACACACACACACACACACACATACAGCGGTCATTAGGGCTGTCACTAGGACCACACAGCTGAGGAGGTTCATCACTGTGGATTTACTGGATCACAACTGGTGATGTGTGGCATGCAGTGTGTGTG
>OOFB01012860.1:9922-20696 GCA_900323305.1 Trachyrincus murrayi | reverse complement strand
GAGAGAGGGGGAGGGAGGGGGAGGGGGGGGGGGAGGGAGAGAGAGGGGGGGGGGGGGGGGGGGGCTTGGTTATTATTATCTCTCCACTACATGTACTGCTCCACAGGAAGCGCTGTAGAGAAGGGATAAAAGGAGGAAATGAACTACATAACGGACCATGTTTTATTTTAGTATCTCACAAACACAGCGGCGGGTGATGGGGCGCTCAACCAGTAGCTGAGACACACACAACGACAACACATCCAGAATGACACATTTAAAGGTTCTGTATGATTTGAGGGCTATTATTTGTAATAGGTGTAATATGTAATATGCTAGAAAAGGCATAGCCATCCGTCAGCTATTAGTGAGTGAATTGTGCCACGAGAATATCTGTTTGGAGTCGACTGCGCCTGCCTCTGTATGAGCCAATTTATATTTTAGATTACCCCAACCAATCAGGGCATCTCTTCCCTCTTCCCTATAAAATACAATAACGCAACACGTGGCGGAGAAACGTATGGGGGTGAGGGAGGGGACGGTTTTTTTTGGTCTCTCAAATCTTACCTACAGTGATACCTTAAAGTGATTCAAATGTTGTAGGCCTAATTCATCCCCACTGTAGAGCTAGGCAGATAGGGAGAACATGGCTGAAATAGTGTTTGACGTTAATCTAGTCCCAGTCCGGGCGCATCCCGGTGTGGTGGCCACAACATCGCAGGGCTTCACGTTCTCTCCATTATCTCTGCTTCCCTCTAGTGGAGGACAACGGTAACACACAACACAACGAGGAGCAAATCCACTGCACATTTCATACAGCATATTCATGCCACATATATTAACACGAGTATCAATCGTTTTTAATACTAATATTACTACATACATACATACTACTACTACTTCTGACCCATCGGAGTTGAAAACTAGTAGATGAGCTCCACTATAATCCTGTTATATAGATGTTCCCACATCAGATTTTCTCCCTCCCTTCTCGCTAGTCATCTCTCTACCACCATCTTTCCAAAACCCCCTGTTCATTTGTCTTCCTTATTCCATACTTTTTGCAGCTGCTAGGATACACCAGTATTGGAGCCATCACATCAGCTTGCAAACTGTAGCTTATTTGCAATATGAGGTTGAGGTTACTTGGCATGGAAATCCGGCCCTGCTTTAGTGCTCTTTAACAAGGCTACTACGTTCCTGAATGGTGACCGATAACACATCGCCTTAAGGATTATTTGGTGAGAGAAGTGACCATTTCGGCAGATACACCAGAGTTGAAAAGCTCCAATATATCCAAAATATCCTCTTGGTTTCTCCAGCAGATATTAGGGAGATGAGACCTTTACATCTAGCGCCCTCTGCTGGCACAAACTCGTTTGGAATAGACGGAGACCACTCATTCAAATCCTTTCACTCATTGTCAGATCGGTGCCAAAACCCAATCTGGGTTGGCCCCTTTAATAACAACAATAAAAACAGTCCAGAGACAACTGCAGCGTACAGCCAAAGTGTGCCTGAAGCAGGCCGACAAAGCAATGATACAACGTAGATTCAAATATTAGTGAGCAAAACATCCAAAACAAAACCTGGACAGAAGACATCTTCGTTTCACTACTTGAGCTAAAGGCCCTAATTCAATGTTTGGCTTCACTATGCAGGAATGCTGAAAAAAATATGTTCTCCATTGTTTTTATTAAACTTTTTTTTTCTTTTTTTTTAAACAAATGAATCAAAAACCGTTAAAACCAGGGGAGTAAATAGAAATTCAATTCATATGGTTCTTCTTACTTAAAAAAACCTTCTTTGTCAAAAGGAGAACAAAAATATGAATAAAATATGACTTTTTGGACACTGTGTAAATGCACCAATATGATGCCATGGGCCTTCTGAAGAGTACTTTACAGTAACATTGATACACTTGTCTTGCATGTCCCTTCTCATGATCAGCAGGAAGCTCTACAGTATTCAAAGTCTAAACAGAAGGCTACGCATTTTAAAAGAAGAAATCACTGCAGTACCAGGTGCATATTAATGAGGTCACAACAGAGGGGGAAAAGAAACTAAATTCATAATTAGAAATGAACGGAGGAAGGGTTTCAAACGTAAACCCTCATTTTACCAGCAGACGGTTTGTGATTTGCCTTTCTGGGGTTGTATGTCCCGCTTTGCTGGAAAGCCAGGAGAACATGATCAGTACATTCAATTCAATTAATCTAGAGCACTTCTGTGCTTAAACGTTGGCCGGTGGTCCCTTTGTGTCCTGGCACAAGACGGCGTGTCTATTCGTCACGCCAGACATCAATATAAGAACAAAAGAAATGCACAAACCAACACATTATTTACTCCAGAGTGGTCGACCAGGTAGATAGGGGGCGAGGACAGAATCCAAAACGTCATCAGTACGTGGTACTAGTCCAGAGAGGGGCAGGACCTGAGCCTAGTTCCATAGAGGGGAGTCAGATCCACCTCATCCGAGCCACTCTGAGGAGAGCACCGGTCGTCCTGGCAGGGTTTACGCAGAGCACAGCCATGGCCTATATTAGGGAACTCAGTGATGGAGGGGAATTCCCTTCCGTTCAGTCGTGGCCCAGAGTTCCCTTTGGTGGCCATCTTGTTTAAGACGTTCCACATTCCTCGGTATTCACATAAGAGCTTGGTTATCGTACCACTCAGGAATGCCACATTTGATGGAAAAAAACACAAAAAAACGACCCGTTGAACTGTAGGTTAGCAGGGTGGGACATAAGTTGTGATTCATGATGTTATTAGGTTATAAATACTGATTTTCCTGCCTGAAATGATCTTATTCGACTGCAGGTCAGTGAGTAACTGAGACAGACAGGCGGGCGGACAAACAGACAGACAGACAGACAGACAGACACGGGCTCCCTTGGAAAGCGGGGTTATCGGGGTATCTTGTGTAACAGGTTTGTCGTTAAAACAGCATCGCACAGCCAGGGTCGTACCCTAACAAGGCAATCAGGCAGGCCATCAGCAATCAAGTAAAGAAGGCGGTCAGTGTAATCAGTCAGTCGTTCAGTCGGTAATCACACAGCTCCTTGTAGATCCTCTTGCGGATATGAGGCATGTCCTCCTGGCTGAAGAGCAGAGGCTCCCTCCTGGACAGACGGCGGCAGTACTGTCAGGACAGACGGACACGCAGTTGGTAAAAAAAAGAGCTGTGTGTATGCTTTCTTTATTTAACCTTTGTTTAACCAGGTTGGTCTAAATTGAGATTAAACATCTCTTTCGCAAGAGAGACCTGGCCAAGACAAGCAGCATACAAATGTGTGCGTGTGTGTGTGTGGTATTGTTAAACAGAGTCTAGTATCTGGGGTTTGTTTTCTAGGGAACTAACCCAAGGGAACAAGGAAGAAAATAAGGAAGCAGAGGTTCACAGAGCTTAGAAATCCCCACCCCCCCCCCCAACCAGAAAACATAAATCCTCTGGAGAGGACTGCCTGCTTTGCGTCGTGGAAATGTATGTGTAGTTTCTTTTGTGCTGTAGAGATTCTGGACTCGGATCAAATCAACGTCCCGTCATCTCTGGGTTAGATTGAGAAGTTGGCTCACAACTGATCCGAGAAAAGGAAAACAAAAAAAGGAGCGCAACTGGAGAAAACGACTTGTGGTTGAAAACAGAAAACAGACAAATGATGGAAATGGAAATGGCAGAGTGACAGATTATGACGAGATGAAAAACGACATGAGAAGGTCTCACCTCCAACACAAACACTCCACAGTCGCTGTCGTTCTTCTGCTGAGGAATGCCCTGAGACGGTAAAACACACCGTTAATTAAGGTCAAAAACATATTGCTCATTTACTAAGCCCTTTAAATGGTTGGTCAACACAATATCTTTTCAAGCATGTATTTGCTAACCAACTATGTTGGAAGTTAAGTGTCATTTTTGAAAATGCTGGCAAAAAAAATGGATTTATAAAATGAAAATGAAAAGCTAGCGAGGAAATGCTAGCGATTGTTTTGTCATTTTGCATACAATTCAAGAACACATTAAACATTGGAAGCAAAAGACAGGGACTGGAGTACCCTGATGATCAGCATTCTCCAGCCTTTTTGGTAGTTGGTCTGCTCCTTCTCCTGGGCTTCAGACTGCAGGTACTTCATAATGTTCTGGGGTTAGGGTTAGGACACACAGGACATCACACAGACAAAAAACACATCAGGGATGGGGCAATAAAATCATGCATCACCTCCCGGTGGCGTCTTTACAGAATACGTCAATGTAATGAGTTTGGATTTGTAAAGATGGCGCACGTTTTTCTCTCGTTCATTTGCAGATAAATATTATATTGTGTAAAATAGTTTCATCCCTGGTTTTCTCCATTTTGTCCAGCCCTGATTAGGGTTCACAAGGATGCACATGTTCAGTCAGCTGACTCTTCATACGTAGTTTACATACTTTGACCACTGAGCAAGCGGAACATCAAGAGACAACACACGCACTCACGTCTATGGTGTGCTTGAACACGACACCTTGGCTGTCATAGTAACCGATTGTTTTGGTTGCCGTGTTGACGGTGATGAGGGACCAGTGAATCTCCAGATGGATAGGAACCAACAGTAACCACTTGGAGAATAGGTCTACCTAGAAGGACGCCACACACACGCGCACACATGCACACGCACACGCGCAGACACACACACACACACACGCATTAGTGCAAACACACACACTGTACTGTACTGCACACAAGTTAGCCAGCATACCTTTCTTTCCTGGTTCTAGATGTAATTCATGGTTATATGGCCATCTGCCAGCTGTCTGTTTGACCTAATTAACATTATTATTACTATTATCCATGAAAGGCTAGTGGTCACTGTACAGCTAATTTGTTCGTACTTTTTTGGTCCACCTCTTCACTCCTTCGTAACCCTTGGCAACAAGCTGCTTGTGGAAGAAACTGTTGAAAAAATGGACCTGAGACAGAGAGACAGATGGAGAGAGAGAGAGAGAGAGAGAGGGGGAGACAGAGAGAGAGAGAAACAGAGACAGAGAGAGACAGAGACAGAGATAGAGAAACAGATGGAGAGAGAGAGAGACACATCGTATAATCACCCCCAACTGTACAGCAGGAGAATCGCTCATTCATCTATATATACACCTTTGTATTTTAGGATTTCTCCTTCAAAATACTTTAGGGGCACTGTGTCAATTTAGACAGTCCTACTTATGCTGAATGAGCTGAAAGTGCCTGTAGACTACCGTTAGCATTTGTGGGGAAGGTTCATTTCAAAATGGACTTCCATGTAAACGTTGTGTACCTGGTAAACAATTAGAAGCACAACACAAGATGATCTCACACGGTACTCCTTGAAGAGGGTCTACTTCTGATGTTTTGAATGGTCGGTTTGAATGTGTGAACAAGAGACATCACGCACGCATGCATACACACGCACGCACACACACACTCACCTTGCGCTGGGTGGTTTCCATAATGAGTTCCCCATACATGTTAATAACCTAAACAGACAAGAGGACGGACTACAGATTTACACACAGTTTAACACACCTCCATACTGACTCCCTCCCCTTCCCTGTGTTGCTTTATTCTCACACTTTTTATTACACTTTAATGTCCTATATAATTAAGATATGAATTCATATTAATATAGGAATACATATAGCTATTTGACTCACGTGCAGGCCAATATGAATGGAACGTTTCATCACGTTTCAGCCGTATATATACACAGCTCGACTGTTTGTCCATTTATTTATTATATAAAATAAAAACCTTTATATCCTTTCGATTTTTATTAGTTCTTTATTTGTTATTTATGTTATTTATACTTATTATTTATGTATTGATTTTGGACGGGTGAGGCGCTGGGTGTCACCTGGTCGTTGAGCCAGTTCTGCTCCTCCAGCGTGCCCAGGTCCTCCAGGCTCAGGGTGTGCTTGTTATACGTCACCGCGAAGCCGGCCACCGGAGCAGAGGCCAGCCCCGCCTTGAAGCGTCTCACTTCCCCCGGAATGTCCAGCTTCCTGAGTCACGAGGCCCACCACCCCCCACCCCACCCCACCACAAACACCACGACGACAGAGGACGTTGAAGACGAGGGACGGATAGAAGAAGAGGAGAAAGAAAGAAAAAAGGAACAAGAGAAGGGCAAGTGAGCCACGTGAATTCATTCGGGCATTTTGTACAGACAGCAGATATTCACAGAATTGTCAGCTTTGTATGAAAGGTCAACAGTTTGTGTGTAAAAGTCTCACAGTGAGCAGTCCACATGTCTGCAATCCGTCTATCTAAACATTGTGTGCACTTAATTAGCAGCTCTCTCCTCCGCCCTGGCAGAGGCACGGCCATTTCCCATTAACATGTGAAGCACACGCTTCCATCAAAGCGGCGACCGTTAGCCACGAACACACGTGCCCAGGTCTGCCTGACAGACTCTCCAGACAGATATTCTAACATGCTAATCAACCGTGGGATCCAGGGCTACAGTTTCTCCCCGCATGTCAAGATAATGATCTTGAAGAGGCCTGGTTATTTGCAAGCTGACCAAAGAAAACAGCCAGACAATTAGGTCTCTGAACGCTTCAGTGGCACAGAGCGTGAAAGGTAATAATATCTGGATAACATCCAGACACAAGACAGCCCCTCGATGATATTATAATACTTTATACTCATGTGATCAATAGGTAATTACGAGGTCTTGTGTAAAAGTGTGTGTGTGTGTGTGTGTGTGTGTGTGTGTGTGTGTGTGTGTGTGCGTGCGTGCACTAGCCTTTTACTGAGGTCCATATTGGTTTTCTTCTTCAGGTGTTCCAGAACGTCTGTCTCGCTAAGAGGAATAAAACTACCATACTTCAAAAAGAAGCTCTCCAAAAACTCTGGAATGGGAGAGAGAACACAGAACACAAGCTTTAGACAAGTATGCACCATAGTCTTACACTAATCAGGATAGTATAGATCAGGGCTTTAGACAAGTATGCACCACAGTCTTACACTAATCAGGATAGTATAGATCAGGGCTTTAAACAAGTATGCACCACAGTCTTACACTAATCAGGATAGTATCGATCAGGGCTTTAGACAAGTATGCACCACAGTCTTACACTAATCAGGATAGTATCGATCAGGGCTTTAGACAAGTATGCACCACAGTCTTACACTAACCAGGATAGTATAGATCAGGGCTTTAGACAAGTATGCACCACAGTCTTACACTAATCAGGATAGTATAGATCAGGGCTTTAAACAAGTATGCACCACAGTCTTACACTAATCAGGATAGTATAGATCAGGAGACATGGGCCACATCTCACAGTGTGTGTGGGGGGGGGAGGGGCAGGCTTGTCCAACACTGACTGCATTTCAATTACAATGCTGAGCAAAACATTGACAAAAGTATTTTGTAGATTTATCGTTTCATCCCTGGTTAAACTAAACATTATCAGACATATCTTAAAAAAAATAAGTGTACCGAATGTGTATTATAATATTTGTACTATTAGTTAGTTAGTTAGTAGACTGTGGACATACACAATGTCTGCAGACACAGCACCTTTCAGCTAGGGGTCAAGCCCCTGGATCTGGAGAGCTTGGTCAAACCTTACCGTGAAGCATCTCCGTGAGCAGCTCCGTTTCTGGCATCTGCTGTCCAGTCAGCAGAGCCCCCGCCTCCTCCAAGACCTGCCCGCTCGCCGTCCCCTCCTCCGCCTGCCGCGGCCCCCATGTGCCCTGCAGACAGTACTGCCTGTGGTCCCCCAGCGCCCAGCAGTGCGGGGCGCTTTGCACGCCGATGGAATCTAGCGAAGGCGCGGGCGACCGAGCCGCGTGGAACGCCGGGGTCTCTGTGAGCGTGGAGCTGCTGTCCGGGTCCACCGGGTCCACCATCTCCACCACCGCCGCAGCCGGTGCAGGGCTGCCGTCGGGTGCCGGCGCTGGCGTGGCATTGGACACGGGGTCGCTCGCGTGTGACGGTGGGTCCACCTGCATGGTGGAGTCCTGGTCCCCTGGGCATCCGGGCTGGGCGGCAGAACCACCCGAGACGGCCACTTCATCAACTCTCTTCTCGGGTTCACCGACATCGGCGTCGGGCACGCCCCCTTCCACGGTCGCCTTACTCTCCCTCGCCGCTTTCACGTCTCCGGAGAAATGAACGGCGTTCCCGTTTGTGGAGCTAGCGGGATGCGCTTCGCGGGCGGGGCTCTCTCCCTGCTCCATGTCCTCCGCCACCTGGCGCATGACCTCGGATCCAGAGCTGGCGCCCGCCACCGGCCAGGCTTCGCCATCTGCTCTAGCAGCAACCGCCTTCTGGGCAGCAACCGCCTTCTGGGCAGCAACACTAGCAGCTCCCATGATGACAATCCCACTGCCCACAGGCTCCCCGACACCTCCTCCTCCTCCTCCTTCCATTCTCTCCTTGTTCTCCAACTTACAGCCGATTGCGGCTCCACTGGCACCTCGCCCCCTCCTCGCTACTGCCCCCCTACCCCTTGCTCCCCTCAAGCCGGCCGACCCCCTTCCCCTGCCCTGACCTCTCCCCACCGGCGTCTCCACGGCCGCCTCTTTCTTTTGGGAGTCACTTGTATTCTCAATTGAGACCTCGCTTTTCATCGGTCCGGCGACTTCGCTCGGCAGATCAAAGGAGGCTTCCGGTTGGCCGTCAGTGCTGACGACCGCCTCCACCGCTGTCCATTTCGCCACGTCGTATTCATCACTGTCCTCCGTGTGCTCCTCCTCCTCGTCTTCATCATCAGTCGGTTCAAAAGTCTTAATCCTCGTCAGATGTCCACCCACTGTCCTTTTAGGGGTGTCCCCATTGTAGCTCCCTCTGCCCCTGCCTCTCCCCCTGCCCCGACCCCTCCCCCGGGCCCGCCCGCGACCCCTGCCTCCCCGGCTCGGCGAGGTCTTGACATCGTGTCCTTTACCGTTGGGACCGCAGCAGTCACAGGCCTTCGGGGTCCGCTTCCTGCCTGAGGAACGTCCATTCAAGGCGGCCTGGAAGTGGTCCGGGCTGAGAGCCGATCCCGGACCTAACTCTGGAAGGTCATCGGGAGCCGGTTTGACCTGAGAAGGAGCCGGGGTGGCGTCTGAGCTTGAGGTAATCAGATCGCCCGGGGGCTTCGCCAAGCCTTCGTCGGTGGGAGTTAAACGCGGGGGCTGTGCTTGAAGAGGCGCCGCCTGAGCAGAGACTGCCAGATGAGGTGAAACCGACGGAGTTGTGGGCATAAGAGGGGCATTGGCACCGCTGTGAACCATGACTCACTGTTCAGGTTCCCCTACCCCATTCCCAAAGACCCCCGCTGCTGTGTGCCTTGCCCTCACTCCCACCACTCCAGTCCTAAATCGCAGTCCGTAAGCGTCCTTGTTGATGGGGGTATTCTGTCCACGGGTCTATCCAACCGTACAGCCGTGACAAGAGGACGGACGCTATCACAGCGTGTTAATGGGTGTAAGCATGTAGCCTGTGTGTTGTCACCATGGCCAAGTCAAGAGACGAGGGACAAGAGACGACGACCTAGGAAGAGAAGACGAGGTCCGGTCATGAGGTAGTTATTGACATGTGTGACTGAACATCATGTAATGTGGTGTCACTGAAGAGATGTCACGCATGCATGTTACACACACACAAAACGAATAAAGAGAAAGAAAATACTGCTCCGTGGAGATCAACGATGTTGTTGAGTAATGTTATTTGGAGTATTATCTTCAGTAAAAAAAACAACAACAACAAATACAATCAAACTAATGCGTGCGCGCCGGTCACATCATCATTAAAGCCATTAACTCCTCGAGTGCGCTAAGCTAGTCGAGCTACACGATCACAACAAGCGACACACAAAGCAGCGACTAAAAACAACAACCGTGTGTGTTTCCGGTCGCGCGGACACGTCCGAGTGGTTCGGCGAGCTATTAAACGCCCCCCCCCCGGGGAATAGGTTATAGCTGCATGGCGAAATGGTGTAAAACATGCCTATTAATTACCTTGTGTGAGACAACCAATAGTTTTCATCTGTGCACGGTTTGGAGAAAAAAAACACAATTGTACGTCGCTCGATGATTGCGTCACGCCTTACGTAGGAAGACGTCTTGTTCGAAAACGCTGGCGTCTACTGCGAGCTCTCGCGCAGCCGTCTTGTCATCTATGGACAACGATAACTGTAGTGACTACTGCACATTTTATGGGGAATTGTTAAGGTTTAGCGTATGCATGTGTGTTTATTTCATCTTAGCCGTGTATGCCTCCTGTCTTGCCATTGGACAAAAAAAAAGAGTGGTTGGTTAGTCCTGCCATTCTGTCAAATCCCTTCGCAGGGGCGTTTTTAGCACATGAAAACATGGGGGGGCTGAGCCCAAAGGGTAAGTATGGGGGGTCCGGGGCATCCTCCCCCCTAGAAAAAAAAAATGTGTTGCCTAAAACCCCCATTTTAACAATTTTTTTAAAATTTGAGATTGATAAAATGATTAAAATCACTTAACAATTGTATAAGTTTGCGCTGCCTAGTTGATGAACCAGTGAATTAGGCCTACTTTTAATTTCCGCCATACAACAACCTAACATTTTTCGCAGACTGCGACTACATGTAATGATTCTCCCCATATGTGTTAGTACCGGGACGTTGTCTTGCTAACTCTCCTCTCACATCCTCTTTTTTTTCTTTATCCTCTGTCCTTCCTCTCTATATTGTTAATAAGTGTAATATTGTTAAGGGGCGGGAGTCAGATCGGGGCTGGATAAAAATGATTCGGGGCTCAAGCCCCGGAAGCCCGGGTCTATCGACGCCGAAGTCCCTTCGTGCACGAAATTGTAAATT
>OOFB01012852.1:67113-84652 GCA_900323305.1 Trachyrincus murrayi | reverse complement strand
CCTGCATCGTCCTGGCCACGCCCCTTTAATCACCACAACATCACCATACAGAGAGAGAGAGAGAGAGAGAGAGAGAGAGAGAGAGAGAGAGAGAGAGAGAGAGAGAGAGAGAGAGAGAGAGAGAGAGGGAGGGGGGGGGGGGGGGGGGGGGAGAGAAAGAGGGGGGGAGAGGAGAGAGAGAGAGAGAGAGAGGGAGAGGGAGATGGGTGGAGGCGAGAGAGAGAGAGAAAGAGAGGGAGAGAGGAGAGAGAGAGGGAGAGAGGAGAGAGAGAGACAGAGAGAGACAGAGAGAGAGAGAGAGAGAGAGAGAGAGAGAGAGAGAGAGAGAGAGAGAGAGAGAGAGAGAGAGAGAGAGAGAGAGAGAGAGAGAGAGAGAGAGAGAGAGAGAGAGAGAGAGAGAGAGACAGAGAGAGAGAGAGACAGAGAGAGAGAGAGAGAGAGAGACAGTTAGTGTGTGATAAGCAAAATGAGAGGGAAATAAAGAGGATGAAAACAGTAGAGGGAGCTGTGTAAATAATACATGTGCTTTATAATGTGTTTATTTCTATGTAAATAATTCTCTCTTTAATCAGACCCTGTGTGCTTTGCCTCAAAGCCCGGGCCTCTCTCTCCACAATGCAAATATGTGACATTAAAGAGATTAAAGAGAATGGCATTACAGGTAATGAGTCAGTCTGAGACACCTGTCACTCCAAACCCATCACACCAGGCAGGATCCAGCCAGGGTTCAGAGAGCCTCTCTCAGAGACCCTCTCTCTGAGACCCTCTCTCAGAGACTGAGACCCTCTCTCAGAGACCCTCTCTCAGAGACCCTCTAACTGAGACCCTCTCTCTGAGACCCTCTCGGTTACAGATGCGTCTCACCTATGGGATTCACATGGAGGTGTTTCAGAGAAAGCTTGGTTTCTATGGTTATATTTATTCAGCAGGTGTGATATTTGACGAGAGCACAGTTCAGTATGAAATAGATTTAGATTTTGACGAGAGACAAGTAATTCCCATGGTGCAGTTCACCGCAACCCTGGCATTAGAGTTGTATTGTTGACCGTGTTTCGTTCTCAGCTCCACCCCTCAGCTCCACCCCTCAGCTCGCTAGCGTCTAACAAGTGTTCTGTCAACTTTTTAACTCGGCTGGGAAGGGTTAGGGTTAGGGTTAGGGTTAGTAATAAACAATGGAAGGTGCTCCCAGCCCCTGGACGCGGTGTCTCCAATGGCTGCGTCCAAACAAAAAAATCTCAGCGCTTCAATTCTCGACGGCGACGTCAACTCACTACTTTCACTCATAAGTGATGACATCATTGTTTGTACATTGAGTGTTTTCAATGTACAAACCAACGCTTAGTGACGCTCCCCGTGGAGCACATCCCCGGTGGGTTGACGAGACACTGATGGCGACGCGACGCTACCTAGTGGTGCCTTGCGACTGCCAGGGTGGCCCATGTGTTTCTGGGTAAAACATGTAATAACGTCCATTGTGAAAAAACTTTCCCCCTTGTACAAGCACTGAATATGTGGTCTCAGTGGTCACGAGCGCTCCTCCTCCGCTGAATTCTGAACGCCTGCAGACCGCCACCCCACACCGGCCACAGGATTAGTCACCGAAAGAAAGTGCAGGATTGTCTTCACTCGTATTAATGACGAATTCAGCCCACCTCGCTCTGCAGCCTAGCAACACGGGGTTCAGCACACACACAGGCGGAGCCAGGAGGGGAGCGCTCTCATATCCTGACTTCACTCTTTGTCATGGATATCAAATTGGGACGTTTGCGAGGTTAAACAAGTCAAAAAAGACCAGAAGCCCCTGCAGGTTAGTTCTCACTAGCGAGGCTGCGATGGGAGAATGAATCCTGGGGCAGCTCACTAAGCATGCGAGCGTTCCATTGCATAGAGAATTCACAGCGCATGAAAGTGTGCCACCACACAACACATGAGTCACCATATGCTCTGACTCACCAGACCTCCTCGAGACCTTCTGCTAGCACACAACAGAAGTCCTTCGCTTCTCTCTGGTCTGCTTCAGCACAAGGAACGTATCACGCAGAACATGGCTTTTGAACTGAGAGGTCGCTTCATTAAAGACCCCCGCCCCACACACACACGCACGCACACACACGCACGCACGCATGCACGCACACACACACGCATGCACGCACACACACACACACACACACACACTCACTCAAGGTTTCTCAGCATGTTTGAACGCGTGTGCACACTTATGATTGTGCACAAAATAGCCTGGTTTGGAGGAGTAGGATGGGCATCTGTTCCCAAGTTTCATATTCATAGAACCCGGCAGAACCGTTCCTAATGGGTAAATTGAAGTGGTAGAAACAGTGTTCAGCCATTGACAGTACTTTAATTTAAAAGGTTTTAGAAAAACCTTATTAAACTTCTTATGATTCGTACAGTACGTGAAGTACAACTACAAGTCCTCTTACAAGTACAACTACAAGTCCTCTTACAAGTACAACTACAAGTCCTCTTACAAGTACAAGTGATTATGAGTACCACTACGAGTCCTCCAAGTACAACGTATGATGAAAGCAGGACTCCCTGTATAAAGAGAAAGGAATCCTGCATGAAAAACTTCTGTAAAAGTCAATCCTCTGTCAAACAACGTCTTAATGGGTCAATCCCATGCAAGTCATTTTCATATAGAAGTTATTTCAAAGTAAAATATGCCAATGGTGCAGTTTTCCTTTCCAATGCAAATCAACTCGTTCAGTTCAGTGATCTTCTTTAAGGAAACGCAGACACCCTGACACCAAGCATAACCCATTTAGCATCTTCTAAAATGGTCCCAAGACACAGAAGACTATATATATATATATTATATCTATTATATATATATATTATATATATTATATATATTCTGAAACCAAACCAACACAGTGTGTAAAACCACTGGACTTTTCATCAAGAAAACCCCAGATGATAAGCTATGATAACATATTATACATTTTAGAAGCAATATTAAAATGCGTTTTTAAGGGGAATTGAGACCAGGCAGTGTGTGGGGTTCCTACCTGGGGGCATCGAAGCTGTCGTAGGACCCCACGGTGTAGTGACGGAAGAGACGCTTAGCACGGTCCCCTCGACTCTCTGAAACACAGCAGACACACCAGACACGTCTGAGACCCCGAGACACGTCTGAGACCCCGAGACACATCTGAGCCCCCGAGAGACACGTCTGAGACCCTGAGAGACACGTCTGAGCCCCCGAGACACGTCTGAGACCCCGAGACACGTCTGAGCCCCCGAGAGACACGTCTGAGACCCCGAGACACGTCTGAGACCCCGAGACACGTCTGAGCCCCCGAGAGACACGTCTGAGACCCTGAGACACGTCTGAGACCCCGAGAGACACGTCTGAGACCCCGAGACACGTCTGAGACCCCGAGAGACAAGCAGTTTCATGTTGTTACTGCTGCTGTACTTTTAGGACTGTTCTTATGAATAGGCCATGAGCAGCAATATTCATTTTTCAGCTACTGGTCTGGTACTATTTGTATTAATTTAAAAATGACTGCTACACACTATGGATACTACTGTTTTTATACTACTTTTATTGCTACCTACAACTAAGCTAGAACTACTGTTCGTAGAAGAGTGAATGCCGCTACTTCTACCACGAACTTACTACCGCTATGGAATTATATAGCATCATAAACGAGGATAAAGAGGATAACATTTTACAGTCCCTCTTCGTTCTGGTTGTCTATTAGTTGTAGGATAGCGTAAACATGGTTTATCTGGCGCAGGTGCAAAATGAAAACCCAGAATGAAACCAGAGGTGTTTACACACGCACAATTAAATCGAATGAGTGAGCACAAATCAAGAAGTGTTAATCTGTCTACGCTCACACTCGTTAGGATCTAAATGCAGTTAAAATAACCACATAAACGCATTTCCATAATCATTTCCATAATATCATCAAATTCTCCGTGAGCGTTGTGAAACTCCCTGTGTGTGAGCATTACTGTGTGGCGCACTTTCATTCGTATGTCATTCATGTATTTCTTTATGGAAGGATTTTATTGACAGTCCGTTCCACGACGGCTGACATACACTTCCTGTACGTCACCTGTACGAGGGGGGGGGGCTTGGCTCACCTGAACGGTTGTCTTGACTACGAACAGCCACTTCCTCCACGCAGTCAGAAGGGAACCAGCCGGTCCTGCCTCTCACGGTTCCCTCCCAGAACCCGCCCTCGCCGACGCTCAGCACTAACACAACCAGGACACAGACGTGCACGTCAACACGTGTGCACCAGCAGCGCCACGAGAGAGAGACACACACACACAGAAACACACACAAAGACAACATGTACTGTACAGACAACATGAAGAACAGAGACAACAAAAATGACACTGTTCACACACACGCACACACACGCACACACAAGCACGCACACACACACACACACACACACACACACACACACACACACACACACACACACACACACACACACACACACACACACATGCATAGCTTTGATGACACGCACAAATACACTTGTGTATTACCCCATAGCAGACATTTGAAAATGTCTGCACTAGTATGCCCGTTGTCACCTTGACGACAAACACACAGCGTGTTCGTCAGCCCATCCTATGGGGACCACAGCCACGCTAAGATGATTTCCTGCTTACACATGAATATATAAAGAATATATAAATATATAAATAAATATCTACTGTGGGAGGCAATTAGCCGCAGACATCCTTTCGAGACTTGAAAGGTTTCACTTAGAACTTAAACTGCACCACCGCCGGATTCTGCGTGAGAGCATTTGTCACAGTTGTCACGAAGACTTACCTGCATTTCAAATTAGAAACTACGCACAACGGAAAGGGGGCGCATTTGGGGCGAGGGGGTTGTAAATCTTCTGTGGAGGATTTGGACACTTATATAACCCTCCAATTATACATTTCTCCCCCTCTGAGACGCCGCCCGTGACCTCCCTTCTGTTTATGACTCGCAAATATCCAACACTGAGCTGAGCGTAATGCCAGTGTGCCCACATGACTGCAGAAAGAGGGGCTCTTTTCGCTTTCTGCCCGACTGACTCAGGCATAATGGGAGGCTTGGAAAAGCAGGCGGCTTAAGGCATTCGCACTTTTAACAAAGCCTTCGGGGGGCATCGCTGGCTGGGAGGCTGTGCGTCATTTTTCAAAAGCAGCGGGTGCTCAGTGTGGCACCTAAAACACATCTGGCGAAACCTCAGTCAAGACTCGACGTTAGGGTGCTTATCACTCAACGATGTGCTGGCAATGCATTTAGGATGCCATTAACGATTAGGCATTTTGTTCCAAGGATGCTTACAGTCAGACTGCGGACATTGGGGTTTGAAGCCAGACCCTTTCAGCTGAGACACCCTAACCACTAGACTATAATAATTAATCAATATTATTTGCAAACTACATGAATTGAGTTTGTTCCATTAACAAAGCTACACAACAACCACCATTCAAATACTGGCGGGCCAACCCAGTGAATCTGATAGTTGTGGAAGCAGCGGCCTGTGCGTGGGGTGTCGGGGGAGGGTTAACCCTATAGCCTTGTTCTCTCACAAGAACTCCTGGAAGTGTTTCATGTGCTCCACCATGACTGAGGAATGTCAGAGAGAGCCCTATTCTCCATGACCTCCTACCGTGGTTCCTCTGGCCGCCTCCTCCCCCTGCTCAGATTTCAACCCACCTTAGATGTACCTGTCGGCTTGGCAGTGGGTGGTCCGAGCCCAACCTGAGCTCCCTTCTCTACTCCCACTGTTACATGCACCTGTTCATCAGAGTTTGGCCAAAACTGGTTTGCTTTTTTTGTAGGTTTTGCAGTTTGTTTTCTGCAGTTGTGTCGGTGCTATAAAGGTTTCTTTAAACAAGAAGATCACCGATGGGTCAGGTGGAAGGAGAAGATAATTCTACCAACAAACTAAAAAAATGCCCTATCAAGCCCTCGAGACCACCTAACCTGTCGCTTCTGTTCTGACCCCCCCCCCCTATCCCCCTCTCATAATCAGAGAGGAGGGCGGAGGCGGGAGGCGGGTGAGGTATAACCTTTTCACTGCCTGTGCTCCCCCCCCTCCCCGCCCCCATACATCCTGACCCCACAGGGGTATTACAGTGGACAAATAAAGCCGGGCTTCATGAAGCCCGAGCTTATCTGGGCTCTGAAAGTATGTGAGACATGCCTGGGAACAAAAGGCCATCTTTCAGCCTGGGAAGCGGGCCGAGGAGATCTCTTTCACCAGTCACAGATTGCCCTGTGTTTTCTTAATTGACAGACCCGGGCCTGGATTTGATAGAAATGACATGCAGCTGGCTAGGGCTGGAGGGGGGGGGGGGGGGGGGGGGGGGGGGTGGGGGGCCGGTTGGGGGGGGGGGGGGGGGGGGGGGGGCCCGGGAAAGGCGGGGGGGGGGGGGGGGGGGGGGGGGGGGGGGGGGGGGGGGGGGCCTGCCAGGTAGACCACCTTTCAGCATGGAGATTGTGCGGCGATCCACCTCATAAAGTAGTGTGATGGGGGGTCCCGCGGAGAGTCCCTGAACCCCTGGCCGGCTAACGCGTGAGAAACGTATCGTGTTCCACGGGTTCATAATGTGGGGTCAATGTGTGTGTAGTGTGTTTATATACACACACACACACACACACACACACACAAAAGATGTTTCTTAGAGATTGAATATTCCCAGCTTCACTTTTAAGTTGCTTTGGATGAAAGCGTCTGTTCAATGAAAATGCGGAGACAAATATAAAATATCAAAAATCGAATATGAAATACAAAAGCATGATGATAATAATCGACATTGTATGCAGCACCGCTACAATATAATGATCAACTTACGTGATTATACAGCAGAAGAGATAAGAGCATGTAGGCTCCTATGGTATGACTTCCAGTCTTAGGACAGCATGGCCTCAGCTGGCCACACACAGTAATGCACCCAATTATGGACTCCAAGGCAAGTAACCCTCCATTACAAAACGTACTACACACTCTACTTTCTTCTAAATGTAATAAACATAAAACATGCCAAAGACCTTCACCTTAATGTTACAGTACAAACTGCATGCTTTAAACACGCAATGGAAAAATAAGATCACTAAAATTGAAGCAACATTGGGTGGGAGGGGTGTGAAGATCAGGACAAAATGAATGTATTACTTTAAGAGCATGAATGTTAAGTAGCAAGATGATAGGATTATGCAAAACAGGTTTACAGACAAATACTAATGGGCTACCATACAACAAAAAATACAACAAAAAATGGGCCCTTCAAACTAAGTGTATTTTAGAGTTCATTGAGAACAAAGTGTTTTGATGGTGTTTAGTTCGAGTATTCCTGGAGTTGGAAGACATGGTCCACGGTTCCGGTAGCTTGCCATCAAGCTGTGTCCCAGCAGGAACACAATCACAGTTAAGGAACACCTTGCTCATGTCATGCTACTACAGACACGCAGGGCTTAAGTAAACACATGGCACACACAAGGCATAATTACATTAACTTGTCAATCTAACATCGTTGTTTTTTTTTACCGCTGTCGAACCGTTTCTTTCACTTAATTATTTTATTTAATAGTTTAACAAGTTTATGAGAAAGCATCATTGCAATTGAGAATTATTTTGAACTTCATAAAACACAATGACTTGACAATGAATTACACAAAAAAAGGTTTTCCTAAGACAACCTCAAAGAAAACATCTTGCAGCTCAAAAGTCTGTACTGCCAATCAAGTAGTGATGCAAACTAAATGCCGAGAGACCACTGAAGTAGGGATGCACAATATATATCAGGTCTAATAAATTATCGGCTGATAATGGGACATTCTTTATTATGTATTATTCAGATAATGAAATTACAGCCGATAAATAGCCGATAATTCAAAGCCAATATTGCTTCCATTGGCTTAACAAGTTGTCTTGCTCACGTCAAACTTCTGCACCTGAGTAGAGCTACGTAGTGTGGGCGGAGTAGATTAGACCTGAGTAGAGCCACGCTGTGTGGGTGGAGTAGATTAGGGAGCAAAACGGGAAATATGTCATCGCCGGTTTGGACGTTTTTCAGTCACAGAGGACGACAGCATGATTGCTATTTGCAATACATGTTCAGCTAGGGTTTTAAAACATAGAATCTTATCAGTCACCTGAAAATTCATCATTGCAACAACGATGTGTTAAAACAATACGAAGCAGCTAGTGTGAACATTTGAAGAGTCAGGACTGTTCTTGGTTTGTTTTGTGTTTAACTGCAACTTGTGTTTACAATTATTAGTGACATCAGTTGGTTAGTTACAAACTACAGGTTATTAACTTATCGGTTATTGGCCATGAGAAGCAGGTAATTATCAGTTGAAAAGAAATTATTATCGTGCATCCCTATTCTGAAGCACTTCAAAAGTGTGATAGAGGGCTATATAAATATTGAAAGTTGTATGTAACCCCCTTGTGGGCCAAGTACCAGTATATCATCCCTCTAGATTTTAAGAAGTTTGAAGAGGGTACCACAAATCAATGGTTCAGACACCAGTTGTTTTTTTGCATAAACTGTTTATTGAGTCATGCACAGCACAATTAAATACAATACTACTACTCCCACATGTTGAACTTTAGTTTTAACATAGAAACAGCCAAACAAATTTACCAATGTATTAATTAAGAAATGAGTTGCTTGCTCCTTTATTTATGAATATGTACAGAGTACAATTGAAAGAAAGAAAAATACAAAACCAATAAACATCACTTAACACTTAATACAAATCTATATGAAAAAAACCTGAACAAATTGTTACTTGTACGCATTGCCTTCCATGGATTATAAACCATCACCAACATCACCAAACTATCCTAACAATGTAGAAGACCATTTCTTGAATTACCATAAAAGAAAAGACCTGTATAAATAAAACTTATGAAATTAGAATTATGCTTGTTATTATGCTTGTAATATTTTAGTATTTTAAATTACCTTAATTACCTTAATCTTCGACTGCTCCTAGAAGTTCTTGTAGCACATGTTGTGTTTGAGTGTTTATTGGTGAGAGACCTCAGGTGTGTGTGATCAGCTATCACATGACAATTGGTGGGTGGGGCTATAACTGAAAGAGTTTGTGATTGGCTAATGTTAGGTTACATACAAGTACCATAAAAGGTAGGTAAAAACAATATTTTAACCCAAATAAGGCCTCTAGGTCATATTTAAGATACCAATACATGTTCCCTTGTAGAAGATGTGTGCCAAATGTGGTAAAGATTGTCATTGAGAAATGTTGCATTTCACACACCTGTAATTGACAGGTAAGATGGATTCCACAAACCAATCACGGAAGAGATGCCCTGATTGGTCAGAAATGAGCCAGGAGCGGTCTAAAATCAAAATAGTTTCATACAGAGGCAGACGCAGTCGACTTGAAACAGATATTCTCACAGATATGTCACTCACTAAGAGCTGACGGATGGCTGTGCCATTTCTAACAAATTACACTCAAATAATAGCTCTTACATTTTGCCTTGAGCACCCTTAAGGGGCGGTTGCTCAAAACAAAAAAAATACAAACAATTGGAGCTTGTGTCCTGGTATCCCGAACAACACTCAATGACTCACCCAAAACTTGTGCTGATGTAACGATGGTCATTCAGCCAAAGAACTGACGGAAAGCAACGTTCTTCCGGTTGGTTTATTCTGCAGTAGAGAGACAAATGTTTCTCTTCAAGCTTGGTGTCAATATTTCTTGCTTCAAAGCAAAACCGCTCTCTATTTTCTCTTTATAATATCAAAATAATTTCTTACAGTAACAATTATTAAGACAAAAATACACATGGTAATTATATAAAATGTTTTTTTCTTTTTTCTAAATGTTATGAAACACATTTATTTCCATATGAAACCACTAAACTGTAACAACATCAGTAACAACATATTGCATTATAATGTATTCACACTGAACCACATACCTGCAGTAGATATGCTCGATATCTGCGTTTGTAAAACAAAATAAAATGCATTGACACTTAACCATGACCACATGACCTAGCACTTTACACTCAATTAGCATACATACACAAAATCTGACGCTAATTATTATTCTCTTTAGTGGACAAAATTGCGCAAAAATGATCAGAAGCACGCAATGATAAATCGTTTTGATTTTGGATTTCAGTTTGCAACTTAAATTGAACATTACATTCCTGAAAATAATAAAATACACTGCGAACATTTAACTCTTGCTTCAAAGTAAAAGTGCTCTGAAGGAAACACCGACAGGCAGACCTGTCGTAGCCTGCACCAATCAGAGCTACATATAGGCTCCAGAATTAATAACAGTG
The DNA here is from genome assembly GCA_900323305.1 of Trachyrincus murrayi. NCBI lineage: Eukaryota > Metazoa > Chordata > Actinopteri > Gadiformes > Macrouridae > Trachyrincus > Trachyrincus murrayi. The sequence continues at coordinate 74,324 of OOFB01012852.1, read as the reverse complement.
ACCAGGAATGTTTAATTATGTTTAAAATTAACTACCCTTCAACTCTGTTACACTGACAAGTATTGTGTATTTAGTCAGACTAATTTACATTCAGCCCATTTGAATAGCTTAACTAGTTCTCAGTAAAGTGTCAGTGACAGAAAAATGACAACAACACAAAAGAGTCTGTCCATATTGTCTCTTGTGTACCCTTTAGATGTTGGGCACCCCAACTCCTTCGGGAATAAATACGGGGACATATGGCATCGGCAGTCTAAAGCTGACATGATGATCAGTGTGCTGTGCTTCCTCATACAGTGCAGGAGACAGGATCACGCTATGGCAAAAACAGATCTGGTCCCAAGTGGACATCAAGGGTCCATGGAGACCAGAGACAGTTTGACAGATAAGGAGTTCATCCCCGTCTACCTTCTGAACACTTGCTGTTTCATCTTGTGTCTGTCTGTTCAGTTTTGACATGATTGCAATGAACCTCACCGTGGTTCTAGGGCAGTGGTTCTCAACTGGTCTGGCCTCAGGACCCACATGTGTCCTTAGACCAGTGGTTCTCACCTGGTCTAGCCTCAGGACCCACATGTGTCATTAGACCAGTGGTTCTCAACTGGTCTGGCCTCAGGACCCACATGTGTCATTAGTCATTAAGTCACGACCCAAAAATAAAAAATTTATTTACCAATATTGCAGAAATCAACAATGCCTTCATGTACTGTTTAAGCGAACAAAAAGCTGCAACAATTGGGGCTAAACTCAGTGAAATAGTAAGCCATGAAACATGAATTAACATTGAAACATTAGTTCATTCATGGGCTTCTTTCTAAAGATTGGTTACATCGCAACCCACTTATTTAAGAATCACTAGTTTAGGGGCCTTGTTTTTTCTCTAATCATAATCTGACAGAAAGCCATACAGCTTTGGATGACTGGAAACACACCGAAAATTGTACATTTACATCACTTCTGTTGTATTGCATTGTGAGTATTGTATTGTGAGTCAAACTTTGTATTGGTTTGTATTGTTATGTATTGTTCTATATGTTATATATGAGTTAGTTACATCAGCTATCATTTTGAAAATCATCAGATTTAAGTCATTGGCAACATCAACATTTTCCGCTAACAAAACGTACAAATAACATTGCAACATTGCAAAACTAATCAGTCAGTTAAAATGACATAATGCATATCATGTCAGGGCTAAACAATAGTTGAACAATGAGAAAACGAATTTCCCTTTCAGAAGCTTCTAGTGCTGTGAACTTAACGAGCAGAGTGAACAGGCTGCCATGTGGTCGAGCGTCTGAAACCCTCACAGTGACGTGCTCCAGATTCCTCTTGCAGCAGGGGTTCACCGCCAGATGATCACCCCCCTGTAAGAAAAACTTTCACTCATGGACAAACAGCGTAGCTTGATCCAGCACCTTGTCACACTGGTGTTGTGCCAGATCTGTCTTCAGCCAGGCCACTCGGGCCATCTGTCTGGACTGGGAAGTTTACAGAGTTGATTTGTTGGGAGCTTTTTTCGTTTTTTTTGTTGTTGAGAGCGTTGCGATATAAGATCCTGTCAGCGAATGGGTCAGAACCGGTTGGAACACATCCGGCCCTTCTCTCCTGACCGGCGAATGAAGTAACAACAAATTGGGCCTCAGGCTAATGTGGAGTGGCGTTTCCTGGGCCCTCTTCGCCCCCATAAAGATGTGTTTCATTTTCTCTTATCAGTGATTCAGTCATGCGGCTTTACGCATGGGCGCCTCTGTCTCCCCCCATTGCAGTGCTAATGAATACGGTGTTAATGCCATTAATCTACACACAAAGCCGTGTACTAAACACATATTTGACTGTTTTGCGGCCCTGGCAAGGAAATAATGCCAAGTGTACATTCTTTTTTTAACTGTAATGTTTATGAAGATTGCTTAATAAAATGAGGCAAAAAGTCTTGCTGTGAAGCCTTCTCATTGTGTAGGCGGTTTGTGGTTGTTATAGTTTTCAATTTAAATTGTAAAGCGATAAGATGTTTTTAATTAGCTAAAATGTTATTTGGGAAATTATGAGTTTAAACATATATATTCATTATGTTCTACTTTAAATGCTAATGACTAGTGACAGATTAAACATTTTTTTTAAATATGTTATTATAAGTCTACTGCATTATGTTGTCAGCCCAAAGTGGTTTTCTATAACAGAATTGATTAGACAACCAATATTGGCCAATTATAACAAGATGTGAACAGTTTTTAAAGCTGAACATTGAACTCTGATTAATGCTGGCTTTAGGACAAGGGTCTAATGCATTTCTTTCTTCATTCTTTCTTTCCCCTGAAGTAAATAGCAGTGTGTAGAATTTAGGCTAAATGAAACTAAATAAAACATTTAAAACCAGGAGACGTAAATTGACAAAATGATTGTTTGATGTTAATGTGAAGACCAACCACTGGTCATCTATTCAGTTCATTAGACCAAAGTGGAAAGGACCTAGGCATGTTCTGTAAACATCCTTGAGCAAGATGGCTAACCCCTACCTGCTCCTTAATGACCCGTATCAGTATTCACTGGAAGTCGCTTTGGATAAGAGCGTCTCCTAAATGATTAAGAAAGGAAAGTTAATGAGTGGTCCAATGCAAGCTCTGAAGTAATGGAGTAGATTAACAGCAGGTTATTGAGAACTGGTCTCAACTGGTCTCAAACTCTGGGCACTGGTCTGTTTACCTCTGAGGATGTAAATACATACAGCAAAATAATAGCCTCTTCGAAAACTATAGCTAACCACAAAGGCTGAAGAGAGAATTCAACCACGTGGCGATTTAAAAGATGATTATTAGAGCGATAATGAGTAAACTGCTGCTACACTTCAAACCAAAAAATATTTTTTATCTCAATGAACAGAATCATAAAACATACTTAAATGACCAAGGATTATCGACTCGTGATTAGTCGACCTTGGACAGACGAGAACAACATGTTTTGGTGACCTTTAATATAACACACTTGGCTGATCTTAATAAAAGATGGGTCAACTCGTGTTTCATGCATTGCCTATTGTCATACTACACACAGACTGTTTAATATAGTAGAAGACACTGCAGAGATTCCCACTAGGGCCCCACCATGCTAAGCAAGTATGCAATGTTTAGTTCACGCAAAAGCCATATATGTTTGTCCATGTTGTATCATTTGTGTGTGACAGCTTTCTAACAAAGGATAAATGCCAGCAAAGTAAATCATTCTATAATTCTATAATTCTACCCACGTGTCCCCGGTCCATTCTCAGGTTTCAAACAGAATGACTTACGTAAACACAGATCTATCTAACAATTATTACAGTCTTAAATAAGCTTCAAATGTCACTTTAATCAGGCTGCCTCCTGTGTGTGTGTGTGTGTGTGTGTGTGTGTGTGTATGACACACACACACACACACACACACACACACATGTAATGAATCCGATTGAAAAAGTGCATCTTGCAAGAATCTTACAAAAACACAGAATACATAATATTTCATCTTCCGAATGTCTTCCTAAATTAAACCCCCTTGCAGTAATGCTAAACAGAAACGGTTATATATGCAGATTGCAAAATTCCACACTATTTCTTGGTTGGTTGATCGACATTTGATGACCACCTTCACAAAGCTAGTCTAATGTTGTTATTAGTTATGCTTCCCTGGTGACCAAAGGACTGATCCTTAAGTCCCCCAAATCCACTAGGGCTGTATGTGAATGGTTGGAAGAGATAAAATACATCAAATGAATGAAAAAAACTGACTTGTTCAGTGATGGGGGAAAGAAAGAGGAAGACTGTTAATTAAAAATATGAAAATGAACGAACATATTCGGTTTTGGGCTGCCTCTGTTTCACTCCTTCGATTTTGTGGGAGAACTAGAATGAATTTATAAAAGGGATATTGAGGTTTTAGCTGACTGTCTTAAAAATGTTTTCCCAAAAGTTGAATGTAGCGCATATATGATTCTATTAAATGGTAATATTGCTATGCTAGTGTTGTACTTGGCTTCACATTTTACTTTCCTCAGATATTATTTAATTCACTATTTTATTGTATTATTATATTTTCATCTACCTTATTTATGTATTCATTTTTGTCACATGGTTATACCAACAGTAATATAAATCAAAGGCTGTTTAAAAGCTGGTGATTTTATTAACTTGTTTTCGAGATCATATGAAATTGAGCTGTCATTCACTTCATCAACTCGTCAATTCAATTTGTCTGGTTAATTACAGTATTTAGAGTGAGAGACACCGTGATCTGGGGCAGACAGCGGGTAACTGTTGAGCTGACCAGTTATACAGAAGAATTAACAGCTGATGATGAGAAGGCCCATGGAATAATTAACATTAACAGCATTTACCAGATACCTAATATTACACATCACACTTGTGTGTGCTTTTGCAATGCTAGGCTTAACAGAAATTAACATATACATATGAATGTATAATGTTAATATCTTCTTACTCTAATTATCTATCTTAGCTGACATTAATTTCTGTATTTTCTTGGTGTGGCCAATTGCTTAAATATATTCCATATATTCTGAATATTATTAATTGTTATTATAATAATTGTTTTCCATTACTCATTTCCAAAGTCATGTTGAGGAAGGATGCCACAGCAACGTAAAGAATTCCCAAACAACATATGAAAATACACAATATTTTGTTTATTACAAGCCTATCTTCAAAAGGCTAATTGCTATTCCGGGGAGGTGGGTCTGTTTGTTTGTTGCCAGAACTAACTACACCATGTGATGCCAGGGGGCAAAGAAACTGTACATTTAATAAAAATGGATCAACTGCATTGTGCCTTAGCGTAAAAAAGATCAGTTGCTATTGATTCATAATTTGAACAAGTGCCAGATTATTGACAGGAAGACAAAAGATGTTAGGCCCTATGTTTCAGAAATTCCCCACATACACTCAATCACGGGAACAGAAATTGCACCATGGTATATAATAACGACGCCATGTTTCTCCCCCCACCCCCAACTCTAGATCAATGCTAATTGAGGTCTCAGATGATGGATGTGGTCTAAATGCTTTTAACCCACCGACTGCTGAACCACACACGCACACCAGGGTGGAGTTATACTGTACAGCACACACACACACACACACACACACACACACTGCACACATTCCTGTGGAAGGCCTCTAAATAAGGCTAATATTTTCAAGGACCACTTGAAGAAGATATTATCAAAGGGATGACGCATTTTTCAACAGTGGGTACAGTGGCAATATGACATTTATGGGTAAAAAAAAAAAGAGAATTGTTTTTATTTTGTTATATTATACTTTGTTATACTATTTTGCTATACTTACCGTTATACTGAGTAATGGTTTATACAGGGCCTATATAATACTGTTACCAGGACTATATAGGTTGTGGCAGTCATCAAAATATTGCATAAGGCAAAATACAACTGACAAAGTTGAGAATGTCAAGAAAAAAATTAAGAAATGTGAAAATTAAAAGTGGTCATTATTTTGAATTCATAATTTTGGAATAATCGGGAAATTGAGAGTGCTGTTAACGGTAGGTCTATGTAGAATATACTACCTACTTAATGCTCATGGATTTTTTTTGATTCGTTGCTGCCACCAAGTGTTTACAGTTGGTAATAACATCATGACGTTTATGAAGTTGAGTACATTATTCAACTTTTAAAATCTATTTATATTAAAACACATGAACAATATCTGATGACAAATATCTAATTGATAACACCAGAATAATTATTCAGAATAAATAGGCATATGGTTGTTTTTCTTCTTTTTCTTAGTATTCCATACACAAAATACGACATTGATTTTGCTTCGTCAGCATTCACATACTTTCCATATCATAATTTTTTAGACAATACCGTTCAACTGATTTCATTATTTGAAAGCACCAGCAGCTAGTGACTCTCCAGTTGCTTTAGCCTGGTCCACCAAGTACCCATCCAAAGAGTGACCATATGCTTCACAGACCATGCGATTCCTCAATGTGTTGTTTGACTACAAAACTAGAAGAAGACAACACACAAACTGTGAACACAGATTTTTATATTTACAGTAAAAGCAATGTTACATTTTACAGTAGAATAACATTAGTTACACACGTTTTGACATGGTTTGCCAAACATCGTAACATCTTGAATCTTAATCTTGTATTATATATATATGAATTTGTGAGACTTTTTGTCACAATTTTACTTTTAACGTAGAACTTTTGGATTCCTACTTACCGGTATATAGATATAGAGAGTGCCTGAAAGTACTGATAAACAGTGCAGATATCTTAGAATGTAATAATAAACCAAGTTGGCTTAGGCATGCAAAATAAAAACGTGTCTTAACTTATCATAAGAAAATAGTTCTGTGCAACAAACATTTCCAACAAACAACAATAATAACAAACAATAATAATGAGTAATGAGTTTTACAAATGAAATTAAATACGGTGCTTTGGTTATATATTATGCCAAAAGTCACAAAATACATGTTCTTGAAAAACAGTGCACTTAAAAGTTATTTGAAGAGGCAATAGCGATTTCTGAAAAGTGTATGGCTTTCTATTTCTCAGGTGCAGAAATATTCTCAATGCCATTTTACATAAAATTGCAATAAAAGTGTATTTGAACATTTTCCCCAGATAAGATACACATTGTTTCTTATGAAATATTTGCTCTTTTTTTTTTACATAAAAAGGATTTTTTTTGTTCAAGTTGTAGTTACAACGAGGTAACCGATGAGGACACGAGGTTACTTCCTATTGATAATTGAACACAATTATCAACAACACGTTTATTGCAGTGTATAAAAAAAAAAACATGACAATGTGTGTGAATAGTGCTTGGACACATACAGTACGTTTAGAAATGCATTTGGATATATTGTAGTCAACATTCGAGACCAAAAAGCAGTTCTTATTACATTTTTTTTTTACTTTGAGTCATTTAGCAGACGTGTTTCATCCAAAGTCTTTGTTGACCGTTAGACTCACTTACTGACTATATCTGCAGGTTGATGAAGGGGGCGAACCCGACCACATCTTGGAGAAGCACCAGGGCCCGCTGTAGAGGCGGCTCCACGTCGATCACCACGTTCCTCTTCCGGAGCGGATCCAGAGTGGACTCGGTCACGTTGTGACAGTGGTTCACCTTGAGAGACTGCAGCTTCGGACAGTACTCCGCAACGGTCCTGTAGGCAACG
>OOFB01012852.1:22718-45463 GCA_900323305.1 Trachyrincus murrayi | reverse complement strand
TGTGGTGGTTGTTGGGGGGGGGGGGGGTTTTCAATCCTTAGAGTCGTGATTCGTGTGTAACTTTGGAAACGGGGTGGAAAATATGTACTTAAAATGCAAAGACCCTCCCGTGTTGTGATTAATGCTGTAGACAACACAACATACAGTGAAGCGGTTTGTCCTCCTGTTTCTGCTGAGTGTGGTTCCCGCTAGCTATTTCTAGTTTTTTTCTTAAAACTCTGTAAGGATTTGAGTTGACCTGTCACTCCGGGGAGGGGAAAAAAGCAATGCACTCTGAACTGCAAACAACAAGAAATCCAGACACTTTGGCCTGGAATGAATGTCATGAAATAATTACTGTATGTACCATAGTACCCTCTCCACCCAAAACGTTGTGCCATTTGATGTTTCTGGGCCAAAAGTAAACAGAATGTCCTTTTCGAACAATATTGGTCTAGGCGCTGGATAGTTGCTCTGATTTTTTTGTCTTTAATTTAGTCATTTTGTGCTTGCAAGTGTTAAGTGTTTGTCCTCTGAAACCTCTTGTCCGTGATCATGTCAGTCTTAACCCGTGTACCTTTAGCTGCTGAAAGAACCGGGCAGCTCACGAACATTGGTTCAGAGATGCGTTTTTGTACCAAATTTATCAATTTCCTCGAACCCTGCTATTGCTATTGCAGTGTCTGTTGCATTGTCTAATAGAACCTAGGCTGCCCTACATTGAAAAAAAATTATATTTTTAGTTTTAAACCATCAGTCTGAAAAAAAAAAACATGAGTGGAGAAAAAGGAAACTAATTGTATGGAAAATGGCTGGTGTTTTGTCATTTGATGGCGGTTCAACATATATCATGGCAACAGAAGGCATTGAAGTGCCTCAGTGCTCATTTTGGTTGCACAGATATTTATACAATCCATGTTACTTTATCGTTTTATGTATTTTTCAAATAAACTAAAATAAATCCCAAATATACAAACATATCGGCTCTGCTTCGATTTGGGACATTTCTGAGATAAAGTAAGTGTATTTACTAACAGTGATTTAACGATAGATGGCAGCATGCTAATGGACTCGGGAGCACCTGTTGTATTTATTATTATAATGTAGATTCTACTTGATTAAAAAACCCACTTTTTGGGCTGTTCTGGGCTACTTATTAGTTTATAGAGGAGACCATCTCACTTCAGCGCTCAACTCAATGTGCAACGTTGGTGTGTATGCACAGGAGGTGGCGCCCGGCAGACGGAACAAGTTGTCCAACTCGTTCCAGAATATTTTCCGTCTGCTGAAGTGAAGCGGGGGACACCGCGGGGACTTGCACCGACTTGCCAACTTGGCGTTTAGGCGGCTAGTACATTTCAGGATTGGTCGAAGATCATCGCAAGTCAAGGACCTATTCCTGATTGGCCGCGTTGAATCAGACGCTCTGGATGGCGCGCTGTGTTCAGTCAGGCTGAACTGCAGTAACCTCCCGTCTGCGGTGACGGGGATTATGATGTAACTTCGCAACGCCTCATGTCAGTTACCAGACCAGCGCCGCGCCGCGCCGCTGTGCTCCGTGCGAGGTTCCGGACATGGGCTGAACCTTTCTAGAAATGTGCGCATTCGCTGACGATTCGCATTCAACCGTATGACATTGATTTTTGCTCATACATATCTTAACCATGTGCAAAATGCTATATGCTACCCAAAGCTAAGGGGTCAGTAATATAAAAAAGAAATGCATGTGAACCAGATGTAGGCGTACAATGTCGAGGTAGGAGTGTTCACAATGCATTGCTCTATCAAATAGTCAGTACATGATCAGTGTGTACAAAAAAACAGCAACAAATGAGTTTAATTGGAAGAGTAATGAAAATACCAGTGTATTTTATTTCAGAATATATTTTATATTTCACGTCATTCAGAAGATGGACAACCTTGTGCCTCCCTCAGCAGTAATGAAGTATGCTATGTTAGGACTAATGATGTGTTAGAAAGTTGCTGAACAGCAATCGATGTTTGAATGGCCTACTGTTAAGTTTAGTATGTCCCATGGTAGTTTCCCCAAAATATAACACTGCATTTATGCCGAAATAACCTGTACTAGAACACACCAGTCAGGACCACTCTCAAGTTTAATGTCTTACAAAACACTCAGGTAAACATTAACAGCTGGTCACTGTTTTGCATTTTTTTTAAATGAACACCAACTACTAAAAGTGATTTTGTTTTGCAATTACTTGAAAATTCTACTGAAAACACTTGTTCTATCTAAATGCTTGTCTGGTACATAGGAGTAAAGTGATGTTATTTTGTCAAATCAAACCTTCAGGTTTGCTTCCTATAGTTGCACTTTTATCATAATTGACATGATTAAAAAACAGATCAGGAATGGATGTAAGTCATAAGGCATTAGGCTGTATCCTGACTTTTTAGGCATCATAAACTCTTTTTATAATTCAATATATTTAAGGAAAATATTAACCACATTTCAGAAAGTAGAGTTTTGTTTTGTTTTCTCGTTTTTTTTTAAATGAATATATTTCTTCCTCAGGGACATACAATAACTTAACCAAACAGGCAATAAATAAATGATTTTGCATTCAAGCCCAGCACACAACCAGATATTAAGATGAACTATATAAACACTTCAGAAACTCTGTTCAGGACAATCAACCGAGCAAAAGACACCGAAAGGGGAAACCAGGCAATGTCATACAAAGAAAACAACAACAAAGCAACAGTTCTGATTATCCAAAAGCTATGCTACTTCACGGTCCATTACGATAAAATGCTGTTGGTTCTGTTGGGGTTTTTCTCCACTAGAATCGTTAGGTAAAGGTAAGCGCACTACAACATGTATTCCATGCACAGCACATGATTTTTTGACAACTGTTACATAACTGGCTGCTACAGGACCCCAATACTACCACACTTCCGAAACCCTCCTATAAATCGATATTGTAGCGCAGAAGCGATAAAATGGGCCGCATGAGATGAAGAAAAAACAGGCTAACAATTGGTTCTGGACACCACGGCGTATTCGTAGCATTTACAAAGTAAAGCCTATCGGAAACTGCATGGCGGAGTAACAAAGCAACCCTTGACATTAAAAGTCGTCAAAGAATGGCAGTTACGATGTTTGACATTTGTCACATCTTCCCGTTGTTCTGAGAAAACTATTTTGTAGACTTTAGGCTTACACACAAAAAAGTTTATAACAGAGATCGAAAAGATTCTTCTTCCAATGTGACTGATATTTGTTTTACATATCAGATCATGGGATTATAAAGGAATATATTGGATATATTGAATGGTTTACTCTACTCTATTACGACCGGTTCAGTATACAAGTTACCAGTATACTCGAGTATTGAAAAAGTATGGTTACGTCACTGTGTACACAGCATCTCTAAAATAGAACATGGACGTAACCCTCTATGTCACTGCAAGTTGTACAGTGAGTTCTACACTGTAAAACGCACTGTACACAGATTGTAGTCACAGAAGGCCATTGTATCTAAGGGAATATAACACCTTATGAGAAGAAGGGAATATTCTCAGACATTTTTTTGGTGCTCTATCAGCAAACTCTGCTGTGGCAACTGATTTAACAGTTGAGAAATGTGTTGTCGCTACACAGGGACAGTATGCAACAAAGTACCAAGTGACAAGAGGACATGGCCAAATGTTGAAATGTAAGCTACTCCTGTGACACTTTTTGCAACATTATCACTATTGCCGCATAATTGGGACTGTGTGTGTGTGTGTATGTGCGTGTGTGCGTGTGTGTGTGTGTGGTCCAAAGCAGCGGTTACACCCAGGACCTTTGGAACAAAGCTCATGGATTCTCATCCATCTTCTCTACACTTTCTTTTGTTGCCGCTTCAACCCACCAAAAACTGGATGAATATAAGTTTAATACCCTCATAACGGGGTACACCTTCTTTTTCTTTATATTAGAGAGAAACGTATGAATATCAACAGGATGCAATGCTATCATGGAGGCCGGATGTAGCGACACAAAAATACACACCTCCTAAAACAATGACCAAAAACACACACGGTAGAGATGTTGACATCCTTCTTGATGACGATGGTTCTGTTGATGCAGGCCGTTTTGTTTCTCTCTCCCCCTCTCTCTCTCTCTTCCCAGGATCTTAGCCACTTCTGTTGCTCCCGTCTCCCGTGCGTTGTACCCGGGCCTGCACTACTTCCCGGGAGACCCTCTTCCTGTCCGACGCCAGGCCCAGGAAGCACATGAAGTCGATGAAGCAGGTGGTGAGGTTCAGCTTACAGCCGTACTCGCTCGTGGCGTAGTCGTAGGGAAACGTGTGGTGGTAGTTGTGGAATCCCTCGCCTGAATGGGAAAGACGACAGGAAAAATTTTACATCTAAATATCTTAGAAATGTGGAATTAAAAATCCCCCAAAACAAGGATGTTGTATCGTACCCCGAACGTATCCTAAATGCAGATTGGTGTGTGTGTGTGTGTGTGTGTATATATATATATCAATCACGGCAAACATTTCTGAGAGAATGATTCAGAAACGCCAGATTTCATTGAACTAGTCTCTTTGCTCTCATTAGGAATCCTGTCTACTTTCAATGCATGGGACAGCAGCAGCAGCACACCTGTTACCGGTCACCTTACCTATGGCACTGAGGGTCACAAACTTATTCTCCCTGGGGTTGATTTGGGTGTCGTACGGCCGGTTCCCCCACATGTGGGCGGCGCTGTTGACCAGCCAGGTGGCGTTCAGCACCAGGGTGTACCTCACCAGGGAGGGCACAAAGTAGGCCACCCACAGGGACTCGCCCCACAGATACCAGGGCACCAGCATGGGCACCATGAAGCACATGACCACCACGGACATCTTGTAGTGCCTAGTAGGACAAGTAGAATAAGTAGCAATCGTAAGAGAGGACCGACTCGTCCGTTGTCACCTTAACTCGTAACTCGCAGAGAAGACTTGAATCATTTCATTAAGTGCTACCAGTGAAGAAGGGCAGATAGTTTAGGTTGTAGCTGTAACTTACTGGACCGTGTTACATTATTGCCCTCCCAAGCATTTTCCAATAAATCCAACAAGTAGATGATAGAAAACTAAACTTGTCTCAACCGAAGTTATGCACACACTCATTTCACACTACTCACTTCCTTTGAAACATGACAATTTTGTCGGCCTTCAGGTCATTGAGCTCCAGCTTGCGTCCTTTTTCCAAGACGTCGGGGTGCTTGCGAACCATGAGCCATCCGATGTGGGAGAAGAAGAAACCCCGCACGGCGTTGTGAGGGTCTGCATCCGTCTCAGAGTATTTATGGTGGACCCTATGGTCTCGCGCCCACTCAAAGATGTCATTCTGTGGATTGCCGTGAGTTAAGATTGCATACACTTGCAGCCCAATGTGGTGCTTAGAGCATTATGAAAACTGTAATTATGTGTGTGTGTGTGTGTGTGTGTTGTCAGATGCCGTTACCTGAAAGGCCATGGAGTTAGCAAAGCCAAGAAAAATTCGTAGGGGCAGCGAGGCCTTGTAGGTCCGGTGACTCCACAGACGGTGGGCACCCGCGGTTATCCCTAAAGCACTGAACACAAAGCACCCGGCAGCTGTGGGGCGACCAGGGGCACGTCAACAGATTAGATCAGGGGGGGGAAATATCCACTCGGCAAACATGCGAGAAGAGGACTTACGGCAGCAGGTAGATTAAATCCAACGTTTAGAAATACTTACACCAAAGCAAGGTCATATACGATGCCGAGGGGACGAGGAGCAATCCGTACAATGCCCCTATATGCAGAAAAGTCATCAACAACACATTTCGCCATACTATTTTCCTGGGAGGTTTTGGGCCTTCTTGTTCTCTGTACGTGTGATCAAACGCGTCTATTGACGCCACCGGCTCCGAGATAACATGTCCTTTCCTGGCGTGCAGTTCCGTGTCCGCCGTCATGGTGATGGGTGTCTGCGTTACATAATGACAGCAAAAAAATTAAAACATTGTCGATTTGTTTTGTTTTTTTTTCCCCACACTGCGCATAAATTGACCATCTATGCTAGCGGAATAAGCTAGCTGACTAACTCGAAGGTGGAGAGGGACGTGGTGGTGATGGTGGTGGTGATGGTGGCGGTGGCGGTGACGCTGACTCCTGGCTAGAACAACGTGCAAAAACAGCAGCCCTGTTGTATCCGCACCGAAAAGCTACGTGATAGTCATACTTACTGAGAGAACCGGCGAATCCATCACAGAGTACGCGGGGTCGGCGATTAAACAAGTGCTAGACTTTGCAAAAGGTAACTCAACGCACATAGACCTAATACAGAGTAGCACTGTGAGGTTTAGTACGCATCTGTGGGACGCGGTCGACGAGCTGGTCGCAGCGATTGGCCAATCGGGCTCCGGTACCACCTTAGGCGCGGACTCCCATTGGCTGCTGCTCTATCTGCTGTTCAAGTTCACGCTTTATTCATTCCGTGCCAGATGTAAATTTAACCCGGGTGATCCATTTTTTTGTGTGTGTTGAAACACGTATTGAATTAAGCGTGCACAACAAACAAATTAACGGTGCTCCGAGGTGGAAAAGTGTAACCAAAAGCTCAGATCAATACAATATGTAACACAGCGCCGAGACCGACGGCAACCCGAGACTCCCTCCCCGTCCACAATGTGGGCTGCTGCGATCAAACCAAAGTCTGCATCTGTTTTTGATCTGGCGAACACACGCAACTTTGGTGGAGTTGGACATTTAATCATAATCTTAAGCACTTCACAATACGCTTCGGTTCAGTTCTAGACAAAAGTAGACTAGAGTGTACATGTTAAGTTATTACTTTCAAACCATAAATGTGTAGTGCACCTTTAGACAGTGTGGACAGTAGGCTACACTTTTGTTTTTGTCTGCTTATTGATCATATAGGTAGATGTGTAACAATTGCATTTTTCAGACACCTTTTACAAATTGAGAAATACAACGTTAGTTTCAATATTTGTGCTTAGCAAACACAAATATTTAACTTGCAAACACAGATATTTAACTTGCAAACACAAATATTTAACTTGTGATTAGATTGTTAGGACATTGAATCATTTGAATATTTAACCCACTTTTCAATTTATAGGTCAGAAAAACACAACATTGAAACTAACGTTGTGTTTCTCTATTTGTAAAATGTGTCTAAAAATGCATTCTGTGAACTCCTGTGAGGGGTCATGTTTATGTCACCGAAAACATGAATTTTTTTTAAGTGATTTCAACGCGAGATCATCAGACTAGTGCGAGGTGAAAGCTCCCAGCTGCAAGTAATCAACCACCGTTGCGTGATTGTGTGAGAGTCGTCCTATGTGTGTGTGTACAGCTTTCACGTTCTGGCGAATGAACACATGTGGCATAGGCCTATTTAAGGTGAACTGAAGAATGAATGTGAAGAAAGACGAATGTGAATACCATGCGAAAAGGTTGAAAAGTTTTCCTGAATGTGTAACTGGAGTGAGTTTTATGAGTAAGCCACAGATCGTGGTACAGATGTGTCGTCACGTCCATGTACCTAGATGTAATAGGAGAGGATCTGTCGCCATCTAGTGGCGTTATGTTTAAACACAGTGAGCCCACATCGCTATGTATTGTGGTGATGCTCTCGCCTCCTATCATTTCATGGAAAAAAAAAAACAGCAAGTCTTCAATCAATTGGAAAGTGGCACATTGACGTTCAGATCAACCAAATACTACTTGTGCACTGCGTGCACGGCGTGTGACGTCATCACCCGGCGTCTTTATTTACTTCTGGCCCGGTTATCGCAATGGAAGTAAACAGGGATGAAGCAAATCGGTGCATTGACATTGCAACGGCGGCGTTGTCAAACAACGAAACCGAGAAAGCTCGACGGTTTCTGGAGAAGGCGCAGAGACTCTTCCCGACGCATAAAGGAAAGAGTAAGTTCAGCCGCGCGTGCTTGTTGTGAAGTCATGCAGCATCATCCGCAGCATCATCTGCATCCCAGAATGAACATGGCTGTGCATCAAGCCGGGGCCTAGTTCCCAGACCAGGTTGTAGTATGTCTTCGTTCTTTGATCAAATCGGGTGTTTTACCAGGCAAAGGCAATGTTTAAATATATAATATAAGTATAAGCTATACTATACCGCCATACCCAGTTGTCCTGTTTAGAAAGTGTATTTTTTTTAACCAGTGCTAATCGAAACACTTGGGATATGTTTAGATATATAAGCACAGGTTAGCATTGGCATTTGAGCTAATGTATTATTATAAATGTTGTACATTTCAGGTATTTCTTCCCACTATCACACCATTCAGGGTATTTAGTTGATGGAAGCTGAATGTTATTAATAGTAGGCCTATAGCAGCAGTAGGCTATTAGTATTACGTTTTCGTCTATTCATTTGTTTATTCATATTTTAGTGCTGCTGGAGATAATAGCCAAGAATGGATTCACACCCGGACAGACGGGCCACTCAGGGTCCAATGGAGAGGCCAGGTACCGGCACCAGCAGACCTCCGGAGAGGAGAAGAAACACCCGGAGGCAGCCAAACCCTACACCTCTGACCAGTTAGAGGCTGTGAAGAGGTGCTTATTTGTTGCTTTATGTCATGATGTGCCTCTGATACTGGTCAGGACAGGAAAAACAAACTGATGGATTTAATTTGACTGGTCCGAGGGAAGAAATCGATATTAGTTACTACTGTATTATTACGTCATTGTATATAATCTGTAGGTACTTCTATAATATATTTCTCATCATTTCATATTTCTATTTTGTTTAATATTTTATATTCATAATCGACCCTTGCCTTGTCATTAGAATTGAATTGTCCATAATTCGTTTTTATCAAATGAAAACACTTGGATTCATCCTGCTCCTGACATTATATATGTTATGGTTTGGTTATTCTCTCCACACAGGATAAAACAGTGCAAAGACTTCTATGAAATACTTGGGGTTAAGAAAGAGGCTCCTCAAGATGAACTGAAAAGAGCGTATAAAAAGCTTGCTTTGAGATTCCACCCGGACAAAAACCATGCGCCAGGAGCAACGGAGGCTTTCAAAGGTAATCTACCGGATGTTATGTATTTTTCTATCCTATTCTATTCTGTTTCTATTTCTATTATATTTTCTATTATATTTTTGCAATTTACAGGCAACTTACAGTAGAGCATTTTTAGATACAATATGTCCCCCATATGGCTGACGTCATATAGAAATTAGCATTTCCATGTGGAATTCATAATCATAATAATTCATAATGGAATTCATAATGCTTTTTATCATATTAGGATCAAACATTACTCTGTGATGTCCAATTGCTTGCATCGATATGATGGTCAACGGGCCTTATTCCCCTAGCGGCCATTTTGATTCTAATTGCTAGCTGGGTGAGGGAACTGCATGTTGAATTCTGCATTCAGTTCCCTCACCCAGTGTTTAGAACCAAAGTGGAACCAAGATGGCCGCTGGGTGAATAAGGCCCATGGTGTTTGTGGATCACAGCTATAGGGAATGCCTACGCGGTTCTGAGCAACGTTGGCAAGCGGAGACAGTATGACCAGTGTGAAGAGGAGAGGGGGGACCCCACCGCCCAAGGGCCGGAGAACGGACCCTTCCAGGCGGACATATCGCCCGAGGACCTCTTTAATATGTTCTTTGGAGGAGTCTACCCATCAAGTATGTGCTTTTGATTACTTTGTTTGATGGTGCCCATTAAGTACTATAGCGTGGGATTTGTGTGTTTCTAGTTTCTGATGTGCGACGGTTTGGTTTTTCTTCAGGTAACACGCCAGTGAACACCAATGGGAGAATGCGCAATCAGAGACCCGAGAGAAGGGAACGGCAGCGAGACGTAATGCCATGCAATACTTTATTTCCTTACCATTTTCAGAATTTCAGGTTTCTACAAAATCGATTTTTTAAAATAGTGTACTTTTCACGTGTAATTACAGGGGGCGACATTGAGTCACATTACGTGCTTTACCTTAATCAGTAATGGTACTGTGGTCCTTCTTTCAGATTCCTCCTATAGTGTAGTGCAGTGTTGTGACAGTGAACGGTGTTGTCTTGCAGGGAGGCCTGGCCCTCTTTGTCCAGGTCATGCCCATCCTCATCCTGGTCATTGTGTCCGCCCTCAGTCAGATGATGGTCACCAACCCCCCCTACAGCCTCAGCTTCAGGCCGTGAGTGTGACTCCCATTCTCCTCAGTGACCGTGTCTTCTTAGACAAACAGACAAACGCTGTATACTTGTCAATACTTGTCTTTCACGATTCTCGAAAAAAACTACGTGCATAACTCGAAATAATTAATAAATAAATGGAGAAATTAAATATTTCATAGATATGTTATGGAATGAGCTTGATTTTTTCTTTTAGGATATATAAAATATATATAAGTAAAATGTGTGTGTAATATGCTCATGCTATTTCAGCCCCATTGTCTCGTATCAAATCCATTGTTCCTACGCAGAAGTTCCACACATCTGGCCTGATCCCATCCTCCTAAAATCACTCACATTGTCTTCCTTGTCATCCCCCGGCTCGACATATCTCAGTTGACAGCTCAGCCTGTCTAACATGGCATGACCCCCCTCACATGTTTTAAAGACACCCATCCCAGTGACTGGGCATCTCTTTGTGCTAGGACGTACAGTATTCGGCATTAATGTGAATTAAAATGTGTCTTTTAGTTTTTTGCAAATTGTTGTATGTCGTGTGTTGTTCTTACCGGTTTAATGTTCTTACGGTGTGAGCCATGCGTGTCTGTGATTTTCTGTCAAAGCTTTTGATAGACAATAAAGAAATCTGAAAATCTGTCCTCCTCCTCCTCCACGCAGCTCCTCGGGTCACACACACAAGAGGCTGACGGAGAGCCTGAAGGTGGTGTACTACGTGGGCGACCACTTCTCCAAGGAGGTCAGCAGTGCGAAGCTGAAGAGTGTGGAGCGCGCGGTGGAAGACGACTTCGTCTCCAATCTGCGCAACAACTGCTGGAAGGAGAAGCAGCAGAGTACGTTTGTTTCTAACCAACACGTACACTTTTAAAGTAAAATGAATTGAATTAGAGCGAGGATAAATCACTTTCTTCTTTAAGCCTTTACATGCACATTCGTATCTTCATCTATCAAGCATTCCTGTCTGATGCCATGCACTGGCTGATTGTCGTGATGAAATGCTAAAATACCGTGCAAGAGCCAGCGAGGTTTTTCTTTAAGGGTATCTAACTACACTACTTCTATACTAACTACGTTTCTTCATTCAGATGCATTTTAATCCAAGTCAAAAGTGATCTCATGCATATGCGGTAAAAGCTTGTTTGGCCCCTGAGCGTTGCCGTGTGCTGTCCTGCAGAAGAGGGGATGCTGTACCGTGCTCGCTACTTCGGGGACAACGATCTGTACCAAAGAGCGCAGAAGGCGCGCACGCCAAGCTGTGCCAAGCTGTCTGAGATCTCAGCTTCCATCAACGGCTGATGCCTCATCTCACACTACTACGTGAGTGTCCGGAATAATATCCTCTCGTGTTGTCGTTTTTCAAAGGACCCCCTATTTTTACAACCCCGGCGTGACGCTGTTGTCGGTCAGCCAGATACATTTTAGATGTAATTTTAAAAAATCTACCCTATAGTGACGTCACACAAGGAATGTGTGTGTGTGTGTGTGTCCACCCCCGATGTAAGCTAGCCTTCCCGGCTAACTCTGACAAATGTACAGAAATGTTTTGAATGTGTACTGTCCCTGGCAAATAAACCAATACATGGAAAAATGACTGACGGATCAGCCTACCAGTTGGTACAGTCCACTGGGTAGGCTGCTCTATAATACATATGGTTATAGTAGGAATGTTGACATTTTTCTCTTTGTTCCACAGGTTTAAAGAATCATCCCCACAAGGCCGTTGGCCGGTTGTAAATAGATAACTCACGACATTCAGGAAAACCCAAGTACCCAACTGTACTCTGCTGCGATACGGACTGGGCATCTCTTTTACTTGAAGAAACACGGGATGCTCAGGACGATATCAAGTTAGAGCTCTGAATAAAAACCATGACGTCGACACACGCACACATACACACACACACATACACAGACACAGACACACACACACATAACTCGTCTTCCTGAGGTAACCTGGGTTTCGGATCATTCATGTGCCATAAAGCCAACTTTGTTTTTACCTCTCGGTTTGAACGGAGAATGCCAAATGAAACTTGCATAAACAGTTTTATTAGACGGCGCCATTGCTGTAGCAAACCGAATAGATTCGAGCACCGCAGTGAATGCTTCCTCTTATACGATTCAACCCATAAAGGTGTAAGCTGTCGTCGTCTCACCCATACACACGCTTGACGCAGAAACTATGCAGGAATATGATGTACCTTCTTTGACCACCGTGTCTAGTTATTGTCTAGTCACTCGAGAACATGCTGTGTATGGATATTTGTTTCTTTTTGTTGCGTTCATTTAGTTAGCATGTTAGTTTCATTGCCCTGTAGCACACTTGCAGACTGTGTTTTAGTTCAGTGTGAAAGCCTTCGATCATCGAGCTGTCAAAGTTTGATTCCGGACTCCTCATCCGTCACGGTCTTTAATATTATAGAATCCGATTCGTTGTAGCGTTGCGTGTGTTTTATTTTATGTATGTATTTATTTTTCAGACAGGCAATGAAACTAGAAAAATATATAATAAGGGAAGAAAATAACCTACTGAACGCCTTAGCTCACTGTCGCACCTTGTTTTTACTCCCGAATGACGACAAAAAGAAATAAAAAGAAAGAAACTTTGATGGATGAACACACTGGATCTGAGCCATCTTTGTGGATACAGAGGATGGGGGGGGGTGGGTGCGAGGGGTGGAGATAACAGCCTAGTCAGCACATTGTGCACGTCCAACCACCCCCCCCGCCGGCTTACTGGGGCTGGGAAACATAGCTTTGTGCACGTCGACACACTCCTGTGCCATTAAAGAGTTGTTCTGTTCCACGGGGAATAAGAAACGCTGCATGCCTTTAGCTTCCAACTTCCTGCAGAAGGCTTACTATGCTTCTATAGTCTGTTCTTGCCATGTTGGTTTGTTCTGTGAACTTCCTCTCCTGTAATGTTAACGTGAAGTGAAACTAGTTTTGGAGGTTACATATGGGGTGTGTGTGTGTGTGTGTGTGTGTGTGTGTGTGTGTGTGTGTGTGTGTGTGTGTGTGTATTGTGGCTGATACTGCTGTGGTTATGAAAAACTATTTTATGTTTCAAATATTGAGGTGGATGTATGACGAAAGTGAACAAGAACAAAGTACATCTATATTCAAATAGTCAGCCTATATTCAAATTACAGTCAAAATCCTTCTGAAAAAAGCCATCCATTAGTTGATCTATTTGTGTGAAGACATCGCTTGTTAAAACAAAAGATGATCCATATTTAGATCAGTATCCTCTTGAAGGTATTTGACTCAAAAAGACCATATTAAATTACTGATATGATAAATAAGAACAGCTAGTATTTGCATGTATAAAATCAATGGAACCACAAGTATTTGCGTGGGAATGTAGTGGAGTAAAAAGTATAAAATACTCAAAACTAATGATTCACGTGAATGTGCTGTAGCTCAAATTGTACTCAAGTTCAGTGCTTGATTATGAAAATCAAGCACTGAACTATTTCCATCCTGATTTATACTATTCAGGTTTTACCACAATTGATAAATGCAAGATAATTGATCGATATTTTAATGCATTGCTAGGCTATGTTAGGCACCTGTAATTAATGTAATTACAGGATAATTTACATCCAGCAGGAAAAATAAAGTCCCATTTGTTAGAAAATAATTTATTCTGCAGTCATGAATGTACAAAACAGTGCAATGGTGTGACTATTTGAATGTCAAATAAATACATTGGAATGCAAGACAGGTCCACGTTATAAAAAGGAAAAAAAATCAAGTTACATTAAGACTTCTGCTGAACGTCATCTTGCATAAAACCCAAAGCAAGTACTGCTGGGCCTTTGCGCTTCGAACCAAAGCGGTCATTCGGGCCCCCACTGGTACTCCTGGTGTACAACCACTTGCAAAACAACAGAGTGACCATAGAGCTAGCTGCCTTTGTATGGTTTCAATAGAAACTGAGGTACACACACACACTTTAAACAATACTTTGAAAGATGCCCATTTAAAACAGATATAGTGGCAAAAACCGGTATGTCAGTAAGCAGTGAAAGGTGTTGGGTACGTTTCACTCCTTGTCGTACCTTATAGAGGAAACGATATATAAGCTACATAGTTATAAAGCCGCTCTTTACATTTAAGAAGGCAACATAAACATTTAACACAATTAAGGGCCTTTTGTAAAAGGGCGTTGTGGGGGTCGTTTTAACAGTTAAAGTGGAACTATTTAGGCACAGCCTTTTTCAATCTCTTTGTCCTCCTCAACACTCCTCGATGAACAACTCTTCAGAACTGTACAGTTTCTTCTTGATCACCCGGAAGCCCGTGCCAAGTCTGACCACCTGTTTGACCACGGGGGCCGAGGGGTGCTTTGTGTTGAACAGTTCTTGGATCTTTGGCCACAGTCCGCCGGACTCCAGCCTGAGCACGAGCGTCAGCTGGAAGGTGGGGACGAGGTAGGGGTCCACGGCGATCTGCTCCACGCTCTCGCAGAGCTCCCCGTGCTCCACGCAGAGATCGATGGACGCGCCCCTCAAGCCACAGGGCTCGCTGGTGGCCAGCTGCAGCAGCTCGCGCCCGATGTGGTCCAGGAGTTTCTCGGGGATGAGGAGCTTGGCGCACCTCAGGGCGCAGTCAGAGTCTTTGGCTTCCCGCAGGCTTCGAGCGATGAGCGACACCACCTCCTTGAGTATGGTCTCCTCCATGGGGCCGTAGAACAGGTCGTCGTTGGAGGGACACAGCTCGCTGGAGACGTCCGAGCCTAATGACGAGAAGAGAGAACAAAGTTTAATATTGTGTGTAACTGTACTGGAGGTACCTGATGTGTTTGGCACAAGCTGGTTTTGAGAACAATGAAGAACATTGAAGAACAATGACGAGCATTGCCGTTACCTGAATCTGAAAGGTCGCTCCTGCTGCCGTTGTTTGAGCTGGACTCCATGATGCTGTTGTTGTTGTTGTTGACTCCTGCACCAAAATCAGTCAATCTCTGGACCAGTTTGCCCCAGGACAGCCTCCTAGGCGACCTGTCCACCGGAGAAGGGGGCAGGCTGCTGACGTCACTCGGTGCGGATAGAGTAGGCATAGTGGTCCACTTGGGAAGTGCTAAACTCGCAGTCAACTGCTTTGTTCTGTAAGAAGACAAGGAAAATATTATTTCAAACAATTCTGACGACAGAATGCCACGATAGCGCACAATACGAGGTCGAATTGCCTACATGTCAGTTACGTTATTTGAGACAAAAGACGGATGGCGTTTGGCTAAGCAAACAAAAGTTCACAGCAAGAATGAGCTAAACCGAGTCTATTTCAATTTCGCTAAATTAGCAAGTGCACATTCGTACTTACAGTTAAGTAAAAAGCTGCAAACTCCGTCGTTAGGATACGAAAACTGGAAGTAGTTCCATAAAAACAACTAGCTATCTACATTTGTTCTGCTAGTACTCATTCGTTTCATCAGCTGCTCAGCTCTGCAGCTTTCTGTCTTCGCAACAATGTATTTATACGGGGGTTGTTAGCACACGCCCATTTTTCATCGAGCAGCCAATCAAAAGGAGAGGCACGGCATCAACGCTGTAGCCTGCCTGGTAACATGCCAGCAGAGAGAAGAGGAAACAGAAGAAAAGAAAGGGGGCTGGGGTGACAAATGGACATTAGTGTTATGGAAATATCCAAGAACCTGCCCGGACTTGCCTGGTCAAAGATGCATTTATTAGTTTGACAAACAAACATCTAAAACGGCTCATCTACACTGCTCTCCGGGAACCAACAAGAGTTGAAATGGTTAAATATGCAAAACTCCGCTGGTTCAGTGTTGCAGTGCATATTACGTCATTTGTTTTGCTCAAACATTACATCATGTTTTTGTGCTATCGGTGAGTGCGTTAGAGTAAAATAAACAACGGATCGTTGTTTACAATACAATACAGTAGCCTATAAAACTCGAATACATAATGTCATGGGGTACAATTGTTTAATTGTTAAAAAAAGAATACATAATATTCGTATGTAGCCCATTGTACTTGTCCCAGAAAGCAAGACAAAGACAAATTCACCTTGTGCAATGCACAAGGTGAATTTGAAGAACTGATACGCCACTGTCAAGTTGTAATAGCTATATATTGCCATGCATCCTGCAAGTGCATGTTATCTAAGTAAATCCTATTGTGTAGAGGTATGTCAGTCATGAATTACCTGTACAACAAGCAGAGGAATACAGAATTAGCCTATGTAGTGGTGACCTATATTGTGTATGTAAAAAGGAACAACTCAACTTGCAAAAACAAGCTGTAAAGTACCCAGGATCCTAAGTTTGTTGACCGGGAGAGAGTCCTGATACCGTATATGCTGTGGAAAAACACGTGAGGGGGAGTGGAGTGTGAAGGCGTCTCTATTGCGAGGCGGGGCTCAGAGAAAACAACACGCCAGCAAGCACAGAATGTTCTAAGTTGGACGATATGATTTCGTTCTGATGCAATAACATCTTGAACCGTTATCATGGAGGGACATGCTTGCATTTAGACATTAGGCTACATTACATCGTGTAGGCATGTTTGTGCGGTCTTAACTAAACACATGTAGTATGAGTGCAAGCAAAGTAAGGCTACCTTCAGAGTAATAAAGTAACAACTTCAGTCGTTTAATTTGCACACTGGATACAAACAGCCATGGACATCATTAAGAAGTACATTTGGGATTCAGCTCAAGGAGCCCTATGTCATGCAGAAGTTATCTGCAAGATGTTAAAAAAAGGAAGCCCACTCCCAAAACAGTACACTCTGTACGGCCACCTACCCCTTCTTCTTCTTCGAAAACATCTATTCACTGGCCAAGACTTTGAGTTCTACGGTTGTTCTTTTCCCCACTGACACAAACAAAACAAAAAATAATGTGTCTGGACCATGAGCTTTAGATAACACTTTATTGACGCAGGAGATAACAAAAATAATAAAAATTGTAATCTATGTACAATCTATGTAACATAAATCGAACAATAAACTAAGGTAAAAATATAAACATTTGGCTTTACATAATTTATGCACAGAAAATAACACCTGCATTTTCCTTCCGGGAATAATAAATTATTATCTTATATAGCCTATCTATGTAAGAAAAATAAACAGGGAAAAATAAAGACATAGGCCTATGTTGCTTAGCAGATCTTTTGATAATCCAAGATCCTTTTAGAAATGGCCAAGAATAAGTTTGACATCAAGAAATACAAATAAGGCTTACCTTTATGGGCACTTCCCAAGAGTTATTTTTAATTTTTTTTACACACACCCAGGAGGGTTGTCTGAAGGTCAACACAGGTAAACAGCCATAACACCAGCTTTTCAGAAAACAATGCACACTGGAACCATTCATGACGACAGTGGCACAATAAAGTCATGTAGCTCCATTGATGAAAATGGAAAGGACAATATGCCACAGCAAGCACTGAATTACAACACTACTAAAAAGGACAGTCACATCACCGTACAATGAAAATTTTTAATAAAATATAAATTGTGTCATCATATTCAATTATATTTAATATTCATCATATTTGCTAAGCAGTCCATGTGAATGAAATGCAACCAAAGGCAACTGGAACAGTACTTTTTAATGATATTTATTAATTTATGATGGTGTGAATCCCAGTAACTGCTCGATTGGCTTGTATCGCCATTCATCTGCTTCCAGCTCTTCCACTAAACTTGCAAGTTTCTCCATTCGCGACACCTGTTGATCTGAAAACACATGCATGAGTTAGTGTGCGCTTCTCAGTGACACGTCATCAAAACCAATGTTATTATTAGCATTTCATAGAAATGCAATGAATACTATTATACATACCATGCTTCACTTGTTTTAATGTTGACGCCACCTGGTAGCTGAATACGGACTCGCATAGAAATCTGTCAGATCCATCTGAAACGCACACACCATTGCATTTTGATTAGCATTAGGAAAGACAGAACCAAACTAGACAGCCGGAACCATCTTGTTAATGTGTCTGCTTGTGTTGTATTAGTGCATCTTGTGTACTGTGTTTAAACGTGCGCCCCATTGTCTGTGAAAATACATTTCCTCTTTGAGGACACTAAATGACTATCCATTCGTATATCTATCTAGACAGAGCGCCATAAACTTAGAAACATAATCTTAGAAACCTGCCATAAAAATACAAGCACAAACAACTATATTTTTCGACTTGTTTTTCTTGTTCTGGAAATAAGAATAATATGTTCTGGAAGTAAGAAAACATTACGCAACATTAAACCTTATGTAAATGAGCCGGTCAGAGTGTTGAAATAGCATACACACACCCCCACACACACACAGCACAATAGTAGAAAAACAAGGAACAGGCAGAAAGGCCTCACTGCGGTCCCAGAGCCACACTTTGTTCTCAGCTTTGCAACACCCGCAGTTTTTGTGCCAAATCCTAACTAAGCACATTAATTAGTGCATTCGAAGCAAGACACGCAACAGAAACGGGCATCCAGCCAGATGGGCCTTATATTGATAAACCAAATTCTCATGTGGTACAGGACAGTTATGTGTTCAATAGACTGAAAGAAAAACAGCTATTGGATTTAGACCAATCGCATTCAATAGCGAATAGAATAATTAAATACATCTCTCACACACACACACACACACACACACACACACACACACACACACACACACACACACACACACACACACACACACACACACACACACACACACACACACACACACAAAGAATGAGCACCTATTGTTATTGTCTGGTTCTTATACTACTTAAATAAACCACATGGAACAAAAACAGTCAGGATAGAGTAGTTAGGGTTAGGGTCCCAGCCAGAAGATTGTGGGTTCGATCCCCAATGTCCACATCCTAACTTGCAGGCATCCTTGAGCAAGATGCCTAACCCCTACCTGCTCATTTATGACATGTTTTTATATTAACTGTAAGTCAATTTGGATAAAAGTAAAAAAAAAAAGCTAAATAATTTAAAAAATATACAAATGTGTCTGAGCTGTCTACCTGCCTGTCACTAGCCATGCTTTCTCTTTTCCTTGTTTCCTTTTGAAAAGTAGGTCGGAAACAAAGTCAGCAAATCTTTATGTCCACTACAGAGAAATCAACACATTATTCATATGGCATTTGCTTACATTTACTTTCCTTCTGTCCTAAAACATGCTAGTGGTAAGGGAAACCATTTTGAAGATTGGGCCACACCCCCACACATTTGATATCACCGAAAAGCCCAGCATGTCCTCTGTCTTAACATGGTGGGCTGAATGTTCTCAAGGATACTAACCAAAACGCAATGTCCACTAGAGTGGACCAAAATAAATTGCTGGATCTTAGAAGGGTAGGGGAAAGCCTCGTGAGAGCATCATGATCTCGCAAGTTCACATTCTGTTTCTCGTTGGTCTCACGAGCCTGGGGAGGGGAGGGGGTAAAAACGGTACCATGACCTACCTTCCATCATTTCACCTGCACCCTTCGGGTAGGTGTAGAGGACTTTCCTGGGCGGGATGAGCTCTGAAGCACTGAACCCTGAGCCAGTCACCGAACTTCCACTCACGCCTCCCGCGGAGGACGACGAAGAGGACGCGGCCATAGTCTTAGCTGGAGCTACAAACATTGAAAAACAAAAACGCAAACGTCAAACGTTCAATCAGATCTACGTTTAAAAACAGTGTCAACTGCGGCTGGCCAACAACAGCTGAGCCGTTGGCTGTGGTGCAGTTAGCAAGCTAACAGCTAGCTAGTGCAAGCTGAATTGTTTAGCAATGAAGCTAGCTTAGCTGATGGAACTTTCTAGGGGAAAACCATACAATATTATCAACAGAAAAGTACAAGCTTATTTCTTCACCTATTACTTACATTATTTTATTGGGGTACACGTACTGTAGTTGTCAGTGTTGTTTACCCATAAGACTTCTTCTTCCTCTTTTGATTTTGGCACGACTTGTGAATTGCTGCCTCCCACAGCTTAATAAAGGAACAACTTATTTTCCATTGACTTTGCGACAACTAGGATCACTTTACGCTTAAAGCTAATTTGCAAACCTGGTAAGAATCGTGTTCGGCCTGTTGAAAACTCCTTCTGCCGTTCCCTTCTGTTAAAGATCTACAAAAACATGACGTCAGGGTGTCGCAAACGCGATGTCAGCACCGCCACATCCATTCACTATTGCCGTATGTCGACTTTTTGCCAGCCAGTTATCCATGCAACCAACTCTGTATTATGGATGTTTTACGCCCAGAACTTATAAATATAAATGGCAGAATATACAGACGAAACGCCATTAAGGAAGAACGCTACGAAGAAGAGGAAGATGACTTTTACCACGACGAAAGACCAGGTGATTAGCCTGAAGTAAATGAATAGCATACATTTGTTTTTGTTTCACTTCACACACACACACACACACACACACACACACACACACTTTTTCATCAGTCAGTTGTTGAATCATGTCAGATGAAGTGTGTTAGGGATAATAAAGTGTTAGGGATAATAAAGTTTTCTTGAATGTAAATTGATTTCTGTCAGTGCCATTATTTGTTAAAATGGCTGCCTGTAAATATGATGTCATAAGATGTCAATAATGTCCAAAAATGAAAACATGTAAAAAGAGAATTATTGTGAACCTGTTGTGTGACAGAATATGAAGAATTGGCAGCTGATGAAGTCTGTGAAAGCCACTTGATTGAACAAACAGAGAAAGGGTTCCGCTGCGTCATTGATGTTCCAAGTGTCCTTTACAAGTGAGTTGTTGATCAACTGGACACGCCTGCAGCTGGTCAATGTCTTATCACTGTACGGTTAAGGCTATACAGGAGAAAGTTTGTCTGTGTATTTTATTTGTTGTATGTTTTTCCAGATACATTATTGGAAAGAAAGGAGAGACACGCAGACGTCTTGAGTCTGACACAAAGACATCTATCAACATTCCCAAGCAAGGCATTGAGGGACAAATTGGTGAGGTTTTAGAACCATTTATTCTCTCTCTCTCTCTCTCTCTCGCTGTCACTCTCTCATACACACACAATTCCTGCCTCAAATAATCTCCATTCTTCATCTGACAGTTATAACCGGTTCTCAGAGGAGCACCGTCTCCTCTGCGGTCACGCGGGTGGAGGTGCTGATCGACAGCTTCCGCAGGAAGCAGCCTTTCACCCACTTCCTGTCCTTTGCTCTCAATGACCCCCAGATTCAGGAGGGATTCCACACATTCAAAGCCAAGGTTTTGGAACAGTGTTCACAGGTATTTATTTATTATTTTTGTTTTCTTATTACGGGTGTACCAATGAAATGCAACGACACCACAACAAAATGTACACTTTGTCCGATGTGCTGCCCAGGATAGCGGGGTGGACGAGAGCATCTTTCAAAATCCTTCCAAGCTCCACCTGACCGTGGGCACCCTGGTGCTCCTGAACAACACGGAAGTGAACAAAGCATGTGACCACCTCCAGGAGTTTCGACATGTTATCAAGTAGGTGCACAAAAATTTTACCAACAAGTTTTGACTCTCTGCAGGTTCATCTGAACTGGAATGGATGGAGGCGGTGGTCAATAGCTAACTGTAGCAGTAGACCCTGCTACATGCCACTAAAGTGGCTTTTCAGGGCTCCTCCGAACACCAGGACACAGGTAGTTGATGATAGAAACCGGTTTATTGCAGGGTTTGAGAATGGTTGAAGCAGGCAGAACAGGTGGTACGTGCTGACATGCTAGCGCTCCTCTTGCGTGTGGTGGTGGCTGGTTTAACCTGTGGGCCTTGATTACTCAATGCACCACATGTGTGCAGCCTCCCCAGCCCCAGAGTCTAATCAGCCTGACTCCGGCCAGGTGAGGCTGCTTAAACCAGCCACCAACAACACACACTCCACAGTAACATTGTCTTTGGTTGTGATCTCTCTGCGGCCAGGGACCTCACAGAAGGCAAGCCTCTGCCCCTGGAGGTGACGGGCATCGAGTACATGAACGACGACCCTGCCATGGTGGATGTACTGTACGCCAAGGTCAGTCTGAAGGATCGCTCCGACAGGTGAGTGTATGACTTTCCATTTGTGTTTTCTTAAGTATTTAAACCTGCACTATGTACATTTGTCATTGTGATTGAGCAAAATAAATATGAGTTTTTCCCACCACAGAATTTTTTTTGTTATTAAACACCGAGCCACACATGAATGATTAAACAAATAAATTACACCAAAACGTTAAAAGGTACCAATAAAATAACCGGTAACGTCGGAGCTTATTAATACGACGGTCTTTAATAATTTAGCATATAAAGAAACCCGTATAATAACAGGTTTCATCCCTACAACATGATGTAAAATCACGTTAGGGCGTTGCACCATGGATGTAAATGTAAATTCTGGCATCCAGGGAAGATGCATTTGCGGGACGAAGGTATAGCTAGCTAGCTAAACTGTAGGCTGTAGTAATAGTAACGTTAAGTTAGTAACTCGTGATTGAGCGGGAGAACCACTGATGCTAATGCGCTCTAGTGTTTATATAGTGTTAGGTCATGGTAGTGTTTGTATAGTGTTAGGGGCGGGGTCATGGCTCCGGGGGCCCCAGTGCGTTATCGAGCCCCCATTTCAGACCCGCCCAAAAAAT
>OOFB01012852.1:0-16529 GCA_900323305.1 Trachyrincus murrayi | reverse complement strand
CCCCCCCCCCCCCCCAAGGTCCACTGCTTGGTATGCGGGGGGGTGGAGGTTTCTCCTATCTCCTATGTGAGTGCGTACCAATTAACACCATTTCTTCACACCACACACACACACACATTAATCCACAAACACTGCCCGATCCTCCCGCCCCGCACCGGAAATTATACACAGGCAGGCAACATATGTATATTCACTGCTAACTATTGAGACATGTAGCAGATGTTTTCATCGAAGGTGACTTGCAGTGAAGTGAATTCAGATGCATATCATTGAGGAGCAGGTAGGTGACTCTGCGTCTTACTCAAGCACGGCTACAGGTAGGCTGCGGACATGGGGGATGTATATTATTAACGTCGTGATGACCCAGCCTACCCACAGGCCATTCGTGCATAACTGTGGTTGTACGTATATGAGGGTGTGGGGTGTTTGGTTCTGATGCCTAACCCCTACTTGCTCTCTTTAATTGCATGTATCTGATGTCTTACCTTCTTGTCTATCTTCACGTAAGTCGCTTTGGATGAATGACTAAATAATAAAAAAGGTCTGTACATCCACAGACAACATCACACATAGGAGGGGAGGTATGCATTCTGGGAAACGACGGTGGTTTCCATGCGTCAATGAGTGAGGGGAGGGGGGGGGGGGGTCATCATTTGCTAGTTGAAATTCCGATTGAGATCCAGCGAGGCCGCCCTGCTCTTGCTTCTTCTGGCGGGGGACATGATTAAGGATTCGCCGAGCAGATGTCCCTACTAATCAATGCAGCGCAAACATATGAGGGAGCATAAGTCACACAACGGCACAGAGACGGGGCTTGGATGTCAGCTGCCAGCAGGAGGGTGTCTATAGGGTTAGCATTAGTTATTGTTGGTGTTTTGTTGTTGTGCTTTTGTGTCACGTGATCTGCATGTTTTATAGAATTGGCAGAATAATGGTGGCGGTGGCTAGTTAAAAAAGGGACATGCGCTCCATTTTAACGAATGAACAACTGTAAATTAGCTCTTTTTATATACTGGCAAATATTTCACATTTACAAAGCTGCACAGATGCTGTTTGTGTGCACGTGCGTGTGCGTGTGTGTGTGTGTGTGTGTGCGCGCGTTACTCATCGCTCAGATCTATACCCTGGTGGTCCCTGCTGTATCAGCTCAGCCTAATTAGTCAGCTCTGTGCTATAGCGCAGTGTGGAGTGAAGTCCCCCTGCCTGACCCTGTGTGTGTGTGTGTGTGTGTGTGTGTGTGTGTGTGTGTGTGTGTGTGTGTGTGTGTGTGTGTGTGTGTGTGTGTGTGTGTGTGTGTGTCCTCGTCCTCTTTCAGTACCACACCGACACAAATGTCAAGATTGTACTCTGTCATTTTGTAGTGCTGCTGGGCTCTTCCTATAGATTCACACACCCTGACTGACTGTGGAGGTTTGGATGGAGTGCAGTAGCCACATGTAGAGTTGTGTTTGAAGCAAAGCACCTCATCTATCGGGGACGGCAGTCGCTTGCTAGGTACAGAAGGTCGATTCTCTCTCTCTCACACACACACACACACCCTGAAGAGCTGGTTGATTGCCGGCTACGTTGATGTTTGAAGTTGTGTGAAAAGCGTGGATGGTGAGGTTTGAAGTGGTCCGAGCTCTGCTCACAATGGTCTGAAAAGTGTGCTGGTAAATGCAGTGCTTTGATGCTGCCCTATGGAACCACGCTGTTCCCTCGCTGGAATCAATAATTGATTGTAGACCATAGATGCCTTTTTTCTGTTTTCTGTTTCATCGTGTGTGTGTGATAACTGTGTCTCCTGGCAGAAGGACCCCTCCCTGAAGGCCTTGTTTACCTCGGGCGCCATGGTAACACCACCTGGAATAACTAGCTCTATATATAAATATTTGGACCCATAAGATATGGACCTTAAAGAGGAACCAACCTCTCTTTTTCTGCACCTGTGAGGAATGAAGGCGCCTCAGATTTGTTGAATGTTTCTTTAGTAAAAGAAAAATCAAATATGGACCTTGACCTTTTAAAGTGGTGGGACACAAGAGGAGATGTCTGCCGTTTTTAATGAAGCGTTTGAATAGTAATTCCAAACCCATTTCATCATGGCTTTCATGTGAAATCACATAGGACTTCCTCGCTGGGGTTGCCTGCTTGTTGGCCTGCTAATTCGTGAGAGGATCTGTGAGACTGAAATGTGCGTGGAATATATTCGATGTATATCAAAACCAAGGTTGATCAAATTCTACACGTCTAGCCTTATATAACACCCTCACAAACGCCAAGCCTGTCTTTTGTATTTCAATGGGTCCGTCATAGCATAGCTAAGCAATATCTGTCTAGTATAATATCTGTCCAGAAGGATGATATAAAAAATCATCCCAAATTGGATTTCACTACTGGTGACACCTTAATGGATCTCCTTCTCTGCTCTACAATCGACTGCCACTGGAGTTCGCATGTCAGACTGATCACTCACGCCAGAGGAGGCCCCCACGACCGACAGCTGGACGACTCGAAAGGCCTGATCGTAGCCTACCATCACCAGCCAAGGGAGGCAGGTGATCCACGTCCATGCCGCCTCCATCGCTCCAAAGAGTTGATGAGTAGCGCCGAGTCTATACCTGCAGCTGTCGTGTCCGCTTACTGGATTACCCACCGCAGATGCGCGATCAGGCAGGAGCACGCACAGTCGCACAGTCGCACACGCGTGTGTTTGAACTGCTGCTGGCTTTGTGTACTGTTTGGAAAAGGCGGTTGACGAGAAAGGACAGTACATGCGTAAACGTGTGTATTTGCCTGAATGAGCTGGAGAGTGCAGCTGCTCTTAAGCACAATCAGGTGTACAGGCCCCCTTTATGCTTTTGATTTTATACAAGATTGTTATATGCCGAATTGAGAGCATCAGTCGATTTCATCGCAAGTAAATTTGTAAAGAAAGTACAACTATATTATAGATGCAGCGATGTGAAATCCATTGCTTCATCCACCCCATCAACAGTGGCGTATAAACACAGCCGCATGGGACTCAAATATTATGTTTTATTATTAAAGTAATAATTTACCGATATTATTTGGACGTCCTTGGGCGATGTACATGGCGGCCTATGGGATGACTACTCCTAAATGAGCTATTAATTCCAGATGAGTGCGTTTTGGCGTGGCACTCTGCACTCTTGTCTTCCCAGCATGTCTGACAGGAGGACTGCCAGACTCCGCCCCCTCACGGCGGGGGGCATTCGGCGGGACGCGAGAGCAGGAGAGGGAAAGTGAAATGCGCTCAGACGGCTCCCAGCACACTTTGCACTTTTAATAGTCGTGTGACCCAGTTTGAAATCAAATTGAATTACATCCATATGTACATTTATAGCAGCTCCACTTACGGCTCCTACAGTAAATCACACAAGACGGGTAAACACCGCCACCCCCCACAACGAGGCACAAGAACCTTTTCCTCATTTTGCAGCTTTGGAAAATATGTTTATGATTTTTGGTCGCGCTTTCTTCCAAAACCAAAATACGATTTCCGTGGCACACGTTTTTTCCGATGCAATTTTATTAGGAGCATTTAATTTAAAGCTCCTGCTTTCTCATAAAGTACTACTTTATCATAAAGATTTTGAAGTGCCTCACGGAGTACACCATCTATGAATCAATAATTGATTGTAGAGCATAAATGCCTTACGGTGTGTGATGCCGAGATAAATAATGTAATTGTTTGTTTGTGTTTTGCAGGTCGAAGTCGAGCAATGCTGACGATGACGGAAGGCAATCAGCATGCTTCAGTTTTTTTGAAGCAACTGTATATACGTCTGATCCATCAAACAAACCATGGACAAAGGTGTGGACAACTGTGCATACAAAAACAACATCCTTTGTTTAACAGAGGCTACAGAACAAGTTGGATATGTGATTCTGTTCACCGAACTGGAACTTCAACAAATCAATTGGCTTACGAAGTAGTGCAGCGCGATTGTAAAGTACTTATATTGTCAGTCTAATAAATACAATACACACATATTTGGTTTGTATTGTCTCTCCTCCTTTTGGTGCATAAGGTGCCATATTCTTCGGGAATCTCGGATAAATAAACAAATGTTGCACACAAAAAAAGCCGCCAATCTCGTCCCGTCCCATTAATTGCTGTGCGTTGTGTGTTTGTGCAGTAATCCCCTAGGTACTGACTGAAAACATGCACCGCCTGATCATAAAACAAACATGTTGCCTCTGGTATCGGGAGAGTTTGTGTTAAAAAAAAATTATAACACAAACCTTTATTTGTTTTATTCACATCTGGTGCAGGCACATGTTTACCGATAAACAAGCCAAGTAAAAAGAAAAAAAAGGATTCATTTGCCTGTTTCTCTTTTCAAACGAGCTTTCCCCCCGCCCATTTGAACCATTTTATGTTCCTTGACAACAGAATAGATAAGTTTTATCAAGTCAAGTCATGCAGAGACGTGTCATACACATGTAGGCTGGCGCGAGTCAGCCCTTTATTATACATTTACATTTGAGCATATAAGGCGGGATTTTGATGGAGCCTCACCTCTTCCTGTGCCTCTACTCGCTCTTGAAATATATGACTTTGATGGATGGGTGCATGTGTGTGCACCTGCGTCTCGCCTCGGGTCTTTGTGTGCCAATGCTAATGATATTACTTGTATGGAGTCAGTTCAGTATAGCCCATGTAGTTATCTTCAAGAACACAACCGCAACCAACTGGTACGCCTCGAAGATATAGTCAGCATTTAGTGCTGAATATGACTATAATTTTACCCAATGGCTCCGAGATGTAGATTCCCCAACGGTTTATATCTTGCATTATTATGGGTGCATGATTATTAAAGTGTATTTTTTAGAAAATTGATATTTGGGGAAGAGAACTAAAAGCAGTGTAATCGTTTGTCAGGTGGCATCCTCTGTTGTGGATGTTATATTGAATTGAGCCCATGGCACCTTTTAAAAATGAGACTGAACAGCAAGTTTTATCCACCAAACACAAACTCAATATATATTGTACACTTAAATCTATCTGGTCCCTTTGGACCTGCACAACGTATTATACACTTTCAAAATTGCTCTATGGTGAATCATAACCACTATATATATACTCAAGCAATATATACTTGGCTTATAATGTAAACTGTTCCATTTGCTAGGTCCAGAAATAGGTCAAACCGCTCAAACATATAAACTGTACTCCAAGTGACGGCTCTTTCTTTTCCACCACGCTACCAGCACTGTCATGTTGTCATTCACCCTGGCATGAGGTAACAAGTGTGGATTTTGGGAAAGCACACTTGGATTCCCTTCCGGTGCTTATCGGCTGAACCCGAAGTGATTGAAGGCCCGTTGCAATCATATGAGATCACCACTTCAGGTTGGTCTTCTAGACACACAACACACGCCTGCTTCTTGCCATTATGTTATATAGAGAGAGAATAGAGAGTCGCTTCTCAGCTCTGCACCGGTTCCTCCTCGTGGAATGCTTGACATGCCCTTTTGGCGAGACCTCCTTCCAGATATAATGGGTTGAGAAGCGTCTCCCAGGAAATGAAAGATTTTTGTCCATTCATCACAGTTTCACGGTTTCATTGCTTAAGTCGAGGAGCTGCTGTTGAGCGCTATACGTCTGGTCTGTCATGTATCCGATGGATCCGAAGAGGCTGTCAGTCGCTCAGACAGATAATGGGTGAGGTTTCCGGTTGGTCAGGGAGTTCAATTCTATATCCAGTGCACACCTCCCTACTACTACCCCTGTCAAGAACAACTATCGGACAGCAGCCAAGCAGCCAGTCAAAGACCCTTACAGCTTGACTAATGTTTTACACTTAGAATTGCTGTTGCAGTTTTTGATTAAAAAACTCCCTGAAGCATTTGACAAAGTGAGGCAGATTTGACAAAGTGAACAAAAATGTATTTAGTCAAAAAATTCATCCATCCATCCATTCAACTATCCAACTTACTATCTTACTTACGCTCTATCCTGCTTATATCTTTCAGACTTGGATATAATATCTTAATATCTTGGCAGCCAACAAAGCCCTATTGAAAATAGGGAGATAACGGCACAGAGTGACACTTTGGTCACTGAGGATCGTGACTCGACTGTGAAGAAGCCTTTAGAAAGAAGACACATCATCTTCTTCTGACTGGGAAGTCCACGTCGCGGGCCTTACCGTTGATGTGCGTAGCTGGCTGGCCGTCCTCTGCTCGGTGCCTCTGCTCCCATGCGGTGGTGCCCTTGCCAATCTCTGGGAGTTCTGTTCTGCAGATTCAGGAGGAAACGAAACAAAGTCTGCATCTGCCACATCAACAGTTTTGACAGCAGTGTCAGAGTTGCTTTGGCCAGCAAAGCCACATAATAGAAATGGGATCTTACCCCTGGCTGGCACAGCATAGGCAGAATCATTGGTAACCTTAAACCCAAAACACTTGGAGCAGAGCCCGTTGCTTTTGGTGTAATGTATTTATATGTGGATTGGATAGTCTACCAGTGAGTCAGCCAGAAGCACAGCCAAAACAGAGTTGATTTTATGACATCACAAACTTTAGTAATTGACCGTTTTAGCATGTAGTGCTTGCACTAGGCCCAACATATGTTCAATTTGGCTATTTTTATATATCAACAGAGTCGAGTGTTTGTTTATTATCCCCGTGTGTTTGTTTATCCGCTATGCATGCTTAGCGCCCTACTATCACCTATATGGCAGCCTATACGCCCCATTTCTCTCTCTCTCTCTCTCCCTCTCCCTCTCTCTCCCTCCGTCTCTCCCTCACTATCTCTCTGGCTCTCCCTCACTGTCTCTCATTCTCATTCAAGCGACAGCCCGAGCAGTGGACAGGACGTCGAGCGGGAGACCTATCCGAGTAACGCATCCTCGTGTCTGGGAACCTTGAGCAGGACTCGGCTGTAACGTCAACAGACACGATGGCTGTTCCGGGGAAGATCTTCGTGTGCTCGTTGGTGCCGATGCTTTTACTGGCCGGTTTGTCGACGCAGGCAGAAATAAAAAGTGGAAAAGAAGAAGAAGGAGAAAAAGCAGGAAATTTCATGGAAGATGAGCAATGGCTGTCAACCATCTCTCAATACAGCCGTAAGATCAAACACTGGAACCGCTTCAGAGACGTGAGTGACTTAGGATCTGATTTATTGGAGAAAACGATGGTGACATATATATTATATTTCATGTTTGTGTGTAAATTAATTAAGGACACGTAGGTAGGCTACTGTTAATGAGCGCCAGATATTGTTTATAAAGCAATGGGAATGTTTGGCGATTTCCGCACATTCATTCAACTGTCGCTCTGTGAACACGCATTTATAATAAGCTTATGAGGCTTTACGCAAAGAAACATTTCACACTAAAATCAGCAAGAACACAAGCGAGGGATACGTAACGCTATTTTTTTAAATCATGAAATTAGTAGTGTGTGTGTGTGTGTGTGTGTGCGCGCGCGCGCGCGTGTGTGAGAGCGAGAGAGTGCGCGCGCGCGCGCGAGCTTTCGTGCGCATGTATTAATTAGAATTATTATTAATAAAATCACCAGACAAGACATTCTTGACTATGCAGGATGTCACTATTACAACTGCTATAATCTTTTTTATTTATATTAAAAAAAATAAAAAATCGTGTGCAGCATGATCCAATCTGTAGGCCTATCACTAACTCATCTCCACAGTGATGAAGAGACCCACTCTGTCTTCAACACACACGGAATATTATTGAACTCAAAATCCCAATAGCCTGTTTAAGCTCCGTGTGGCTCACTTTGATACTCTGGAAGTATCAGAGACCCCCCCCCAACTCACTGATCAATACCCGGCTAATTGATTTTCCAGCGCTCCCCCCCCACCACCCACATATTAAATATTAATCCACTACGGGGGTCTTTATGGAAACCACCCCCCTCCTCCCTCCCCATGTTAGGGAGGTGTTGACTCTCTCAGTCGTATTGTGTCATCACTGGCCTGAATCACACCCCCACCACCACACGGCTAGTTAGCTAGTTAATGAGTTAGATCGTTAACTAGGTTGGAGGGACACGGCAGAGCACAGATTTGCTGGGCGTGGCTGCTCCCTCGGCAGGTATAACTACACACCACATGGAGCAGAACGCAGTGTTTACTGCTCTCTGGAGGTGGTGGTGGTGGTGGGGGGGTAGGGATGGGGGGGAGGGGTAGTTGGTTAGCAACTGGCTCCCTGTTGACAACTGAGAGTAGTCATTTGATCTCCACACCAAGATATGTACCAGATCCAGAAGATATGGGTAATTAGCATTGTCGGTGTGTGTAGCTGTTTAGGGGGTTGGGGTGATGATGATGATGATGATGATGATGATGTACTGATCTCATTCACTATGGATACACACACACACACACACACACACACACACACACCCCAAGAGCGACGATTCAAAACGCTGATAACATAATCTGAATAACTGATCGATAACCATGAGGTAATCCGGTTCATTTGGCACCACATTGTAACCGGGTGAAATCAAGCCTCATGGCTTGCGACTGAAAACACACATCTTGATTGAATTTGACGCTTGCACGCTTGTTCTCTTCGGGGTACTGAATTGAATTAGATGTGTGAGGTGTCCATTTCAGGTGTGGAGGAGGGGAGGAAAGCATGTAGCCTACTAGTGTGCTTGATGTGTTTAATGCTTTTCCAGAAGCCAGGAACATGGAAAACACGGAAAGAGACTCGGGAGAGTCGGACCGGAGCGCTTTATGAATGTGACGTGTACCCTATAGGGAGTCACAACAGCCGTGTTTTAACCAGCTGGCTGGGAGACACTCGTAACACCCGGTCCCTAACACTGGCATACGAAGCCAGTGTGTCTGTCAGGGTGAAATATTTACTGTGTGCTGGTGAACAGTAGATGTTAACGATTCTGCAGTGAATGTAATGTCATGGTCAACCCTGGGAACCAAACAAACTACCGAGCTTAAAGGTGTGCTGGAAGGTTGTTTTCCCCCCCCGTGAAATATTTTATATATTTTAAAGAAAGGCACTTTGAGAGTGACACCAAGAGCCATGACCGTGTGGTCTTCTGGTTAAAAGAAAAGACACACATGTAGACACACGTGTGTTGCCAATGATCCCACGCGGGCAAATAACGAGGCGATGCCGCAAAAGAAAGAACAATTAGAACCAGAAACAGCCGCTCAGAACACGAGGCATTACAGTGTATTCCTCACCAAGGTTACAGGTTGCCTAACAAACCGATCACTGGAAACCACTGTCATTTACTGGAGTGCAGTTGGCGTCGGTTCACACGGGAAGTATGTCGAAGCATCGGCTGTGAAACGAATTCATCTATGTGCCACGCCCACAGAGCAGCGACATCATCAGTGCCAGCCAACCACGCTGGCCCTGACGATGTGATCCCAACAGTGGTTCCAACTGCTGATGATAATAATAATCATAATCATAATCATACATATATACACATAATACAATTCATACATAACGTACAATTCATATAGCGCTCTTGAAGATGCCCAAAGCGATTTACAAATGTGTGTGTGTGTGTGTGTGTGTGTTTGGGTGTATGGGGGGTGTATGACACCTCATGGGGGGTGTATGACACCTCATCCACTACCAGTGTGTGACAACACCTTTGCTTTGATTTCTTCCCCCCCATGCACCTGTATTTACCTGTACTTGGAATTGTCCTTACCACCTCTTCTTGAGGAGGAGGTATTTTCCAATGCATTTTTCCAATGCTGTGTTCGAGAGAGAGAGAGAGAGAGAGAGAGAGAGAGAGAGATGTTGTTCATTCATAGCCAACTTTTTCTTTTTTTCTCTTCCCTCCCTGTCCCTTGAGCAGTGCAAGAGAAGAGGCTCATTAAGGAGCAGGGCAGCGTCTCCACCCGCCAGCTAGCCTACTGCCCTGGCCTGCACCTGCTCCACCGCCACACTACATGTTTAATGAGAGAAACTTGTGCCACATCCTTCCCAGGCAAATAGCTCCTCTGTCCCCTTGTTTGTTATTATGGATGGGAAGGGATTAGCATTGCGCAGGGGGAGTTAGGTTTTAACAGTGAGAGTTTGTAAAAGAGACCATGAGGGACGGCGATGAACTGCCTCCATCTCAAAAGTCCTCAGTATCAAAAGTATTGGAAGATAAAATAGAGAGAGAAATCTACAGTCCTCTACATCGTCTGTGGTGTGCAAACATGCGTAGGCCTTCATGTATCGTTTTCAAAGTCTGTCATAGCATATGTAATCATTTATACTAATATATATTCCCCCCCCCCCCCCCCCCCCCCCCCCCCCCCCCCCCCCCCCTTTTTTCTCCCCCCCCCCCCCCCCCCCCCCCTTGCCTCTTGTCTCTGCAATGGTCACTGTGTCCCGGGTAACCCGAGTGACTTCTATAGAAATCTTAATCACTTAATCACCGCCTGTGAGTTGGGTTGTGAGAGTGGTGCTACTGCTGCTGCTGTAGCACAGTAAGTGACACTGAGATCTTGAACGTAGCTCAGAGCCAAGCTGCCAGCTGAGACATTCTGCTGCCGCCGTCGCGTCCGTTTATTAGCCCACGCGCAGGATTTACAGCTTAGCCACAGATGCTTTTTTCCTCTTTAAATTTTTTTTTTAACTAAATGAAAAGTGCCATAAATTGGCTTATTCCTATTAGGGCGGAAAAAAAATTGAAGACAAAAAAAAATCTGAAGGATAAGCATTTTAATAGAGCGGTTTATGCAACTCAGGACTGCGATAGCCAAGGTTAAAAAAAAAGTGAAAAGATATAGATATAGATATATAAAATGGTGAAAAAAAGAAACGAGCTGTTCTTTACCTTCTGTATCTGCACATCAGCCCATTAAAGCAGCCATCTGTGGGATTCTGCACATTATGCACTCAGGAGAACGGCAGAGCAAGCAGAGCTTGGCAGTCGGAGCTCGCTTCACCTCCTTCCTCCTTCTACTCCTTCGCTCTCTGCTGCCTTTTCTCATTCGTGGCCTCGTCTTGTGACGCCCAGAATACCTCTACCTGGAGGTGAATGTAGAGTGGGGTGTGTTCTGTGTTCTGTCCTTCACATACCATTCATAGGAGGATTAAAAAGGAGGTTAAAAAAGGAGACGAAGAAGAAGAGACGAAAGTGAGTAGTTGGGACTCTGCCTGGCGTCCCAGGTGGGTGTGAGCGTCAGTGACTCCTAATTGACTTGGGAGGTCTGCTCCTCCAATGGCAACGGGAAAAAAAACCAAGCCTCTGCAATGGCGGACGGCAATTTATGTTGTTTTTTGCTGAAGGCCAGAAGAAACCAATGGGCCAGACTCAAAGGAGCACTGCCACCAGCGTATGAGACCTGCATGGAGACACATGCAAGGAATGTATTTGTTGGTTTTTGTTGAGTATTCCGACCCAATATTTTGCTTCAACCCCCCTGGATCAGCAGACCCCCTCTTTCCATGTTTGCTGAACTCACGACGTTAATTGTACAATCGCACAGTATGGACTTTATACTATAGCGCATCATAACAAAGTGTTTTTTTTCCCTCTGAGTGCAGCCGATGCAGGATAATTGGGTTACCGCAATGGATCGGCAACCACAAAATGCCAAATTGTCCTACTTTTTTTTCAAGTTAATTTTCCTCGTGTCGAGCTGAATAATTAGCTACGCCAAGGGTTCTTCCTCTTCAGGCTCCACCACTGTTCATGCATTATTCATAGTTACATCTGCGTGTTGTCTCCATACTGGTGAGTCTTATACACAGGACTTCCTTGCAGGCTTCTTGAGGTAAACGGTACCATTGTTTGACTTGGAGCACGCGGTTGGTTGTGGCTCTTCCATCGTCATTGTGAGCGAGAGGGGCTGCTTTGGTGGTGCCCAAGACTCGCCTCGATCGATAAGTCCACCTTTCTAATGAACCAAACTGACCTGGATCAGCAGAGCTCGTTAATGAGTCGTTATCACTCGTTAGCGCTAATTGATTCACTTCACCTGCGGGGGAGGGGCTTGACTCATTTTTTTTTCACCTACTTTTGTTCTCAAAGAGAATGCATTGCTTTTTTTAAATGTTGGAGTGTAAAAATATGCTGGCGATATAAAATCGAATAAGGAAAAGTTTTGGGCTGAATTTGCCCGACTCGCACCTGTTAATCGGACCGCTTAGTACATCACAACAACAACAACATCCCCTCTCTGCAGTATCTGAAATGACCTTATTTCTTTAATAGCACCAAAACTGGCTGCTGGCGATCGTATTAGCGATGCGGAAAGGACCCCCTTTTCTGTCAATAAATACGCTTTATGACTCATTGTTAGCGATGCGTTCATACAGAACAGAGCGGAGTGAAGGAGGATTCCACCGCGACGCTCTCAGCATCGTGATTACTGGAAGTTCAAGCAACCTAGCATGACTCTTTAGCACACCTAAATCCCAAGCACGTTTGTTTTGCCTTGTTGTGTCTCAGCAACAGTCGGGATAATCAGTGCAATCAGGTTCACAGCTGGCGTTGAAACACTCTGTCGACGCCACAAATTATTCAAAAATGTTTCTTTGTTGGGGTAAAAACAACAGTGCAAATGGAGTATTTTTAGACTACAAAGAACACCCATTGGGACATGCTCCTGCTGCCAGCAAGTTGTCCTTTCTGTCCCTGTGCATCTCGCTTTCACGTAGCAGACGTTTATAGCCTTCCCCTGTGCAGCCATGCTAGCATCTATGGGTCAATAGACATAGCCTCCAAGCCTACACACACTTTCCTCACCATTACCTGTCAGAACAAGGGTGTGTGTGTGTGTGTGTGTGTGTGTGTGTGTGTGTTCAAGGACATGCTTGGGTACAGGGTCCTGATAGTCTCTGTATAGCCCACAGGCTGTATTTAATATGTGCGACATGTGGGGAGTTAAGCTGTTGAAGTGTTATGGGGGTAGGGTTTCTGTGTGTGTGTTTTTGTGTGTGTGTTTGTGTGTGTGTGTGTGTGTGTGTGTGTGTGTGTGCGCATGCTTGTGTGTGCTGACCCTATGTGGATGTAGAGGGAGAGGCAAGAAAAGAAATATT
This sequence comes from Trachyrincus murrayi, assembly GCA_900323305.1. Taxonomy (NCBI): domain Eukaryota; kingdom Metazoa; phylum Chordata; class Actinopteri; order Gadiformes; family Macrouridae; genus Trachyrincus; species Trachyrincus murrayi. The sequence continues at coordinate 3,525 of OOFB01012852.1, read as the reverse complement.
GCAACGAGACAGGGTCTATAATACATCGATGCATTGTAAGACTAAAGAAGAGAGATAGTGCATGCTTACATTTTTTTTTTTTATCGTTTGAAAGCATCCAATGAAGTCACATGATGTGTCTCATGATGTGTCTCATGATGTGTCTCATAATGTGTCTCATAATGTGTCTCATAATGTGTCTCATGACGTGTCTCATGATGTGTCTCATAATGTGTCTCATGCAGTCCTAGAGGCATAAGCAAGACATCTCAATGTGGCTGAGTGAGGAGCCTCCCTTTGTCTCACTAATATTCACGTGCCACTGCAGGAAATAAGCTTCCTCCACGGCCACAACGGCACAGTTTGCTCGGCCTGCCAAGAGCAGACAGAGGGATTAACTGTAATCAGCCTGTTAGCATATTTAACTTAGCCATCCCTGGGAGCTTGCTCAACATAATGAATGACGCGTCCAAATTTTTCTTTTGGTATCATTATTATTATTTTATATTGCTTCCTCACACGCCGTTATTTAAGTCTGTGTGAAAACGGATTGAGGTGAGACTTCTCACCCGAACGTCACTTATTCAATGACATGACTTATTTAATGACTTAATTTATATATTATACTACGCTTTCTGTGGCTGAGCTCCTCAGATATGTTTGCTTGAGGACACACGTTGGGGAAGGAAGGAGGGCTGGGCTTGTTCAAGGTCACTCGGACAAGTGTTCATGATTACAACCTGACATTGTTATACAACCTGGTTTAGCTAGATATACTCTTTGCTAGGATGTAAGGAGTTGTGAGAAGATCAGATGAATGATCTATGGACAAAAAAAAACATGTTGATGATGATGATGATGATGAAGATGCTGATGATCACAGATAACGTGATTTTTTTTATCCACATTGACTACATTGTTGAAATATAATTTAGTTTGCTGAGGGAATTGGATTCAAATTACTTCCACCGTTATATATCTAAATCAAATCTTCCCAAGTTTGGTATTGAAAAAGAACTTGAGAGTCAACCTGATATTTTTATTGTGTGCACACTTTGATGACACAGCATCATGCCATCCTAACATTGGGGTGAGAACATTAAAGTTATTGGTTTTAGGAAAGTTAGTTCACACAGAGCCGAGGAACACACCAGACTTTTCCACTGCAATCAATTCCTAATCCTAACCCATAATAACACTGACAACCAACTCATTTCTAGACAATCTATAGATGATTATATTTTATTATGGATTATTACTTCATAGGGTTCACTTAGACGTGCCTGTTGACCATATCTATGTTTCGCCACGTAAGTAAACTTTATTAAATATCTGCTGGCTCTTGGTATCCAGTCTTTATATTGATATAAATTTATATTATTTATATTATACTGAATCCAATGCTCTACATTTGCCTGTTATCAGATCAATAATATCCCATACCAATATTAATATATCGGTGTGTGTATATATTGATATGCAGAATCAATGTGACTCCAAAGACAAAATCAGTTACAAAGCTCCCTGGATCTCGAACTGCCCCCCCCCCCTCTCTTCTCTCTCTCTGCCACATCTTTACATCGTTTTGGTTTTTTGCAAACGAGAAGAAAGGTGTGGTCACACAGCGTTGGGGTCACACCGAATCCATCGTGCCAATGACCGTCTCGCTCCCATGCACGTATACGTGCACACGCACGTATACGTGCACACGCACACACACCACGCACACACACACTTCCGACACCTTCAGCGGCGGAAGCGTAGGCCGACTGGCTTGATGTGTCCCTCAGACTGCGACTACTTTCATGTGAAGACGCAGGAAGCCATTTGCCTAAATTACGCAATGTTTTGAAATGAAGACTCATTAGCCAACTTCAACAACTCGGGGAGGGAGAAATCCTTTATTACCCCCACCAGAGGAGGTTCGGTCCTTTCTGCAGCCCCAGAGCAGGCTCCTAATGCGCAGCCAAAGTCTTTCATGTGTTCCCTGCCGGCAGCTTCTGTGTCTGTAATCATTTACAAAGCCCAGCTCCATAGGGGCTTGCGTTTTAACGCCACTTCCCGTATCGCAGCCAATGACTGGAGAGCTCCTATAATTAGTATCTAGTATAGTATATAATTACTATAATTAAATCATACAGCGTCTCAAGCACCAGTGGCACTGGGTTGCCTAAAAGTGTATAAGCGCCCCGGCAATGCTTCATATGGAGTATGGACACACACTTAGCAGCCTACTAGCTTGTGGCTAGGAGGCTGAGGAGCGGGGGCCTCTGTGTGCAGAGATGTGCTGTTAGCTGTACCCTGTGCTTGTGCTGCTGCATTGCAGGCAGATGTCTTACCTTGCAGAACAACATGCATCCCTTAGCCTGCAGCTCGCAGGATCAATTGGATTCAGTTTGGCGTTGCTTGGCTGCATCCTAATCTCCCGGATGCGCCCTGGCTTCTATCTCTTCCCACTGGGGAAAACACACACCAATATTAAAGGGCAAGTGTTTTTAGCAGGAGAACTTCCGCCTACGAGTTTCAAAAAATGCGATCCGAGCAGTCGTGACAGTCTTAAAGGTTTCAGAAGAAACGGACACATTGGGCTCCATAGGAGCAAGTGCGAGGGGCGTGGTGGTGTCAAAACCCACGCCACACTTGATCTGGCTAGGGTGGCTGGACATAGCAGACTTCTTGTATTTGAATGGGAATATCCCCTGTTTAACAACTTTATACATTTTAGTCAAAAACAACGTTAGACCGAAACGGAAGCATTTTCAACTGAAAAAAAAGATTTTGGGGTTTACTTACCCTTTAAGGGCATCACCATTTGTTTCATGGTTATTGTGTGTGTTTTGTATATATATATATATATAACATATATATACGTACACACAGGCTGGCTATCTGTCTAAACAATGCTGTAATACAATCTTAGACAATGTCTTTTATTAAGCTCTCTATTGCCGTGGTAGCGATGGACCCGTCATGCTTGGCTAGGAAAAGGAGAGGAAAGACCTTTTCAAGACCGATCCGTGACCCGGCACCCCCAGGTCCCCTGGTCTGACTCCATAGCAGAGGATACAAATGGACGACAAAAGTTCTCTCTCCGGCTGCGCTTTAAATGTGTTTCCCTTTCAAATGAAACTGATACGTCACACAATCCCTCATGTGGAAGGGTATAAAACCAATCATTCTAATGCGTTTACGATTGGTGGAAACTAACTGCAGCGACTTTCCCTCAGCCGTTTCATTGCAATTTCTTGTTCCCTCTCTCTCTCTCTCTCTCTCTCTCTGTCTCTCTCTCTCTCTCTCTCTCTCGTCCCCGGAAAGTGCTGGCACAGGGGGAAACGGAGCAAGAGGAGACTTTACACCTCGGCTGTTGAATCATTCGAACGCTGAACTGCGACAAGCCAGCATCATGATAATAATAATAATAACAGCAGCAGCAGCAGCCAATATCCAGACAGCACCCTTCATCTCTGACCTAACTACAGAGAAACAGAGGTTCGGAAGTAATGTGCAGCCGTGTAGCCCGTCAACCTCCCCCCCCCCCCCCCCGTC